>JAOPJO010000078.1:10124699-10132803 GCA_027123675.1 Molva macrophthalma | reverse complement strand
GGGGGAGTTAGGGGGGGTTAGGGGGGGGTTAGGGGTTAGGGCTTGTTGCTCAAGGATGCCTACAAGTAAAGGATTCAGACATTGAGGTTTGGAACCCAAAACCTTTCTGGGCTGGGAGTTAAACCCAATAAGGGTCCGGGCTGTGGATGGGGCCTTCATGTTGGATGGGCCTTCAGGTTGGATGGGCCTTCAGGTTGGATGGGCCCTTCAGGTTGGATGGGGCCTTCAAGTTGGATGGGGCCTTCAGGTTGGATGGGGCCTTCAAGTTGGATGGGCCTTCAGGTTGGCTGGGCCTTCAGGTTGGATGGGCCCTTCAGGTTGGATGGGGCCTTCAAGTTGGATGGGCCTTCAGGTTGGATGGGCCTTCAGGTTGGATGGGCCCTTCAGGTTGGATGGGCCTTCAGGTTGGATGGGCCCTTCAGGTTGGATGGGCCTTCAGGTTGGATGTGGCCTTCAGGTTGGATGGGCCTTCAGGTTGGATGGGCCTTCAGGTTGGATGGGCCTTCAGGTTGGATGGGGCCTTCGGGTTGAATGGGGCCTTCAGGTTGGATGGAGCTTTCAGGTTGTGGCATTTAAAGAAAGGAAAGATGGTGGAGGTGAGGGTGGGGCTGTGTGGTCTTTCTTCTCCAATGAAATAATCGAGGAAAGCTTGAAGTTCAATGAAAATACATTTGATATTATCATTAGGATACATTTTCCACGGCAGGGAGAGACAGAAAGAGCTAAGGATGGAGAGAACAAGAGACAATGGGAATGTGTGTGTTGAGGGGTCATGACAGACCCCTGCTGTGCTGCGTGCCAGAGATCCCCCTCCGTCTGAATAATTCAAGCCCTCCGATTGGACTTGACTCGCGGCATGGGGTGCGAACTCTTAGCCAGAGCTGAATCTAAGACCCAGAAACACGACGTGTGGATGCACCTGGTGACCCGCCCTGAAGGGAGAGGCACGACACATCGCTTGTGTTTAATGATTAAGGTTTCGTTGCCTGTGATTGGTCAGCGGGCCAACAGAGCCCTGTGATCTCAGACCAGATTGAGGAAGTGGACAAATGTATGAGAAAAGACAGCAACACCCCCCCCCCTCGTCTCTTGAAGTTGTTCACGTGTTTTTCTTGTTGTGCACAAAATTCTGATGTTGGTTCATAAGACTTACATAAGAGGCACTAGCAGCTCTGATTGGTTCTCCTTCAGAGTAGCCCGACTCTGATGATCACTGGTCATTCCAACAGGTAATACCCCAGAAGTGACCTCCTTCAAACAACATGCCCGGGATTGTCCCACCAGCGATCCAAGCCGCTCTCCCCTGAGCTTCTGCTAGGGAAAAGCATTTCTTAAAGAAGGAAATCAGATAAATTGGCCGCCAGAGCCATCGTCGGACAACAGACTTTTTTCGTTTTTTTTCTCCGAGGAGAAAGGGCACGCGTCTGAAGTCCTGAATGAGTCCGAGTTTGATTTATGTGTGACATCATTGTGCGATCAGACTCGGGCAGGCTGATAAACTGCCAGAAAGAAGCTGATGGACGGCCAATGACCGCTGGAGATAAGAGACTTTCCAGATGTTTTTTCTTCTTCTTCTTCGTCTTCTCTTTCTTGTTCTCCTTGGGGTGCAGGGGGGCAACGGCGTCATAAAGAAATGTATGGGGGGATTTCTATTTTTACATCCAAGACCTTGAATGTGTATATCACACTGTGGATCCCATTACTGTTTGGCCTGACTGTGGAGAGGTCTGGAAGAAAAATACAAGCTAGTCAATGGCACTGGATGGATTTGCAGTGTCTTGTGTGTGTGTGTGTGTGTGTGTGTGTGTATGTGTGTGTGTGTGCACGCACATGCATACATTTGTGTGTATGTGTTGCCGATGGTCTGCACTGCCTCTGCAATGCTGGTTGCGATTTAATTCTAAGTAAAGCCAGAAACAAGGTGAATGTGAAACAGGTCCATTTACTATTTAGTGATTTAGCAAAGGCTGTTCATCCCAAGCACCGTGCAGGTGAGGCTCAGAAGAACCCAAGCAAGTGATGAATATTGAAGAAACTACAGAAATGCAAATGCTGCATGACCAAGTGTACCATTTTCTATGGTATGATATGGTGAGTGGTATTGCAAATGTCCTGATGGAGCAGGTAGATAGAGTGCTCCAGAACAAAGGGTTTGTTGTTTTGTCCTTTCAAGTGTATGAGAGTCAGCAGAAGTCAGCAAAGAAAGCTAAATAGAAATGCACAAATGCTCGGTGAAGTTGTGCTATGGCCTGGTGTGCAGTAAGGGCCCCCTTAGGTCCTCATTGTGCACGCATGAAAGATTAATGATCTTGTTTGTGTTGCGTTGAGAAGAGGAGAATGTGGCCCACACGTACGTAAGTCATGTCCTTATAACAGTCACTTATATCATCAAAGTAAAATAAATAAATAAAGGTTGGTTCAGCCTAGCGATGAAGTCTTAAAAATACACCTGGCTATCGCGGCTGCAATCGAAAAATAAAATGCCCCGCAAAGGTAATTGATCAAAGAAATCCACGCTGATCCACTGTAGGCCTCCATATACTGACACCGATCCAACACCACCAACATATTATCCTTATTGACTCCACTCAATGACAGAAGTCCATTAAGGGCTCTCCTATGGAATACTTTATTAAGCTACTGCTTTATAAATCCACTGTTAATTCCCCAGCCCGCTCTTCAGAGCCGTCACCTAGACGACTGAACGTCCCTCGTGCTTAATGGTAATAATACGGCCTCGTCAATACCTCTGCAATGGATGGTGATTAGGAAGAGCCGAGCCCTGGCGGACAGGCGATCGATTCACGCTGAAGATGGAGTCCAAACGGTTAAATAGTGAGGAGAAAAACAGCTGTCAATTAGATAGTGTCAATGTCTTTTGGACTTTTGCAATCACATGACTGATGCAGCATTTATGCTTTATTGACATGCTTTATGTACATTTGCATTGCCAATGCACATACAAAGTCAAATAAGATTCATACATATAATATAAAAAAAATGTCAGTCGAGAATACAATAAAGACATGAAAATATATACACAAGGAAAAGTACTCAAGCTTTTCTCTACATACTCTTTCTTTCTTCCTCTCTAATTCCATCCCTTTCGTTTTCTCCTCCTCTTCCTCTTTGTAATTCTGATAGTGTATACAGAGAGACAGAGGGGAGAGGAGATCTAAATAAGCTTCATCCCCATTAACCTCAAACATTGCCGTGGGTGATGAGAGAGAGAGTGAGCCGTACTGTACTGTGGGGCTCGCTCTACCCACGGTGACTAATACCTTGTGGCTCCCGGTGGACGATCCTGAATGAAATGTCAACATCTTTGTGACATGTGATGAAAATGAATGCCATCCCACACAGGAGGGAGAGACAAGACAGCGAGGGTGACCCCAAAGGCACAGAGCGGTCTAGTTACTGTCAGCCATGATCTCCAGCAGGGAAGAACATCTAGTGGGTTAGGGTTAGGGCTCATATTCACAAGGGTTTGACCTTGTGAGGCGTTCATGTCATGTTTGTAAAAACTAAAACAAAACAAAAAACGACAAAAGAATCTTGTATGTAAATTGGATATAAATACTGAAGATAATGATTATAATAACATACAACAACATCAGAAGAACATGGCTGACCATGCAGAAATAGTAAAAATGCTACAAAAGAAGCTGGGAACATGTCCACTCTGATGTAAGGTGGCATGGAGGGGGTGTGGTTGGGGAGGGATGGCCTGTTCAGCCCGGAGGCCAACACAGGACTGATAATCCATCTGCAAATAAGCAGCACCCATCACTCTCTCGCTCGCTCCTTCAATTTCCCTCATTCTCTCTTTACATCCCTCTCTTCCTCTCTCTCATCCGGCTGACCGGATGAGACGTCCTTAAAGGGTTCTGAAGGGACTTGTGATGGCTAACGGTGGAGCATGCATACTACAGATTAGTAAGTGATGCTTTTAGCCTCTTTGGGGCCCAGGGCAATGTTTTACCTATATTAGCAGAAAATGGGGGAGAGTTATGTATTTATTTTTTAAACATTTTGGTTAATGTTTAGTTCAGTAGCTTTTATCTGAAGCTCAAGTTTCTGTTGCTTCTGAGTGATTTTCTGTAAATGGTTCAAAAAAGGACCTTTACAAAATCGATCATTAACTCCCTCTATTAACCCTCCCTCTCTATGTCTTCTCATTCCCTCTTCCTCTCCCTCTCACTCTCTCCATCTCATCTGCTCTTCTGTCCAGCCCTGGGCATGAAACCTCCACAGTGTTGCCTTTTTCCCCCTCCAATCTCTCTCCCCCACACATTCCCGCCACAATTAAGGCTCTCATTCTCACCCGTCTCCTCACCCCTTCCTCCCACACACCTGGTAATCGCATTAAGCAACCCACCGACGGATGGCAGACACATTGTCCCCTAACCCTTACCCTGACCCCCTAGCCCTAACCCTGACCCCCTAACCCTGACCCCCTAGCCCTAACCCTGACCCCCTAGCCCTAACCCTAACGGATGGCAGACACATTGTCCCCGACCCCCTAACCCCCTAATCCTAACCCTAACCCCAACCCTAACCCTTAACCCTAACCCCCTCACCTCACTGAGAAGCTTAGGGAGGGACCAGGGATGATGATTTCCAACGCACTCATTGTCTTTCTTTCTCTCTTTCTCTTTATTAGCCGCCTGGTCTACCTCGGACGGGGTGAATAAGACGGTTGTTTTGTTGGGTTGTTACGTCGGGGAGCTGTGCAGCGTTTCCTGCTGTTTTACGATTTAGTCATCAAGCGCATTCTTTTCTCCAAAGCGATTTAAAGAGAGAGTTACATACATGTAGGGTGAGGGCATCGTGCTCAAGGATGACTCGGTTAGGCTGTAGACATCCGGTCTAACATGTGACCTACACGACTCTGCCCTGTTTAGTGTGTTCTTTCAGTAAAACAAGCCTTTATGGTGATGTCGGTCAGGGTGCCTTATTTTGTACCTTGTGTTAGAGAAGAGGGGGGGGAGGGGTCATCAAGTAGGGCCATGATGAGCGATCCATCTCCTTCCTTTATTTCATGGTCTGTCAATCTGTCAAACTGCCATTTATCTCGGCCAATCACAGCAGGCGCTGAGAGATTGGTGTGGGTAAGGAGGAGGGTGAACCGTCCAACCAATATTCCGAGATGGAAACCGAATTTCAACTACAGAGATATTTGGTTGACTTTTTGGATTTCTATTTGGTTCAGTTATCGTTAAAACAGTTTGCATCTGATTATCGCAAATTTCAGAAAGTTTTCTTCCTGAAGGTCTTCACCCAAAAATAAAAGGTATTTTTGTGTTGAAAGTGTGAAGCAGTTGAAGCAGACTACCACTGTTACCCACCCACTGTTTAATTCTACCAAGCCTTTGAAGCATCCAGTTATATGAGCATCAGCCAAGAGCGTGGGCCTCTCTCAAACAACACCTCACCATTACTACTTAGTCCTTATTCATCCAAAGCCACTTACTTGTGAATTTGTTTTTTCATTACAGGACAATATCAGTCTGGGTGATAATACCATTGTAGCCTTCACTAAATCCCATACCATTAATATTTGGCAAAATTACTTTGTACCGATTCTGCAGGGGAGTATTAAGCGTAAGTGTGCCACAAATGTAAACATATAGCCCTTTTGTCTTTTGGATTCATTGTGCGTCTGTCAGAATGGAGTTTGTGGATAAAATAACAGTGGATGTTATTTTAGAAAATGTCTTATACCAAAGACCAAAGTGTTATTGTTTACATTTGTCACAGGTACGTTCATGCAAATGCTCTTAGGCAGAATCGGCACAACAATGTGATTTTGACAAATTATATTGTTAAAGGACGTTTTGGTGAAACCTGGAGAGACTGATGTCTTGATCACCAAGACCACTGTTGTCCGTTACAGAGCAGGTGTAGGAAGTTTAGGCATCTTTGCTGAAGGATTCCTTGAGATAAGGCTGTGGAAATTGGGGATCAAACCCAGTACCTTTTTGGCTGGGAGTTCAAACACCCTAACTGCTAAAGACTATACACAATCTGATGAATCATGTCCAAAATGTGCAAGTGAACGTACACGGTGAGTTTCATAATGTTCTGTGCAAGCTTGCAAAGTCGTGGAAGTTCCTCTGGCAGAATCCAAACACCACAGCCAGTTGATAACAGATGACGGTTCCAGTAGGGAGAGGTGCAAATGCCTTGAGTGTGTGTGTGTGTGTGTGTGTGTGTGTGAGTGAGTGAAAGTGGCCACCAGGGAAAGTACATAAGTAATAGATATGAACCCATGAATTTTTAAAAGCGCTGCCTTGTGTTGAAAAGTTTCTCTATTTGTCTCATGTGTAACTGAATGACACAGGGGAAAATTATGGGGGTATTATTATTCCAAGAATCTAATTTTAGTAACTGTGGCCAGCGACGGCTACAGGTTTAGAAATAATGAAGTAAAGGTTTTTGAGGAATCTGCAGGAATCAGATCATTAGGCAGCAGCTGTTCTTAGAAGGGAAACAGATGACACATCTTTTGGGGAAATTTGAAAATCTGTTCAATTAGCCAGCGTCATCGAAATACACACTCTTCGACAGTTTGAAATTTGATGAGCGATTTTATATTCACTCCCTAAAACCACATGTTTTAACTAAGTCTATCTGACTGTACATAATGTATATTGTAGGTTATTTACATTTTGTATTTATTTTAGACTTTATCACCAATTGAGCGCTTGTAGCTGTACAACTGTAAATGTGAAACTAACAAACTCGCAATTTGTACGACTTATGGCTGCATATGGTGGCGTTTTAACTTGGCTAACCATATGGTGGCGTTTTAACTTGGCTAACCATATGGTGGCGTTTTAACTTGGCTAACCATATGGTGGCGTTTTAACTTGATGCGGGTGCCAAAACCTTTACTCGCTTATGTCGTAGTAGTATTCCATAGCTGTCGATACCTGACTCCGACATTTTAATCTATAACATTACCTTGTGAAGGTTCTTGGCAATAGGCACTTCAAATGCACTTAAAAGCAGCACTAAACACTCAAACAGAAAGATCTGTTATCCCCCTGTCACACGCCAATTCGTTCAAAACCTCACAGAAACCCACACAAGGAAATGCATTTGTTGAGTCCTAAAAGATTCTCTGCAGGACAGGGGCGGGATAACTAGACAAAGTTCTCCCGTGATTTGCCACAGTGAACATTCTGAGCAAATAGCTGGGAAAGTGCAGCAGCGACCAATCACAGAAGCCCTGACCTCGCCCCTTCCCCTTTTCTCGGTCCTCATGGATAAAAGCCGGTGCTCTTTATTACTGCAGGGTCAGTGTTGAAAGCGGATTCATGAATGTGCTCTGAGCAGAGACACAAATCATTTCCTCTCCATAAACTGTACTTGTGTGCATGTGTGCATGTGTGTCCCCCACACACACAGGAATGCACACACACTTATCCCCCACCATGGAGGAGAGTGTAGTAATGAAGTCAGAGATGAGGAAAATGAAAATGTTTTAACGCAACAGAACCCTTCCCCCCCTCCGCCCCACTTCCCAACGGCCATTCATACAATTCAAACACAAGAGGAAGACGGATATAGCCTCAGCCTGCTTACATACAATACATCTTCTCAGCTATAGGCTTTCAGCTAAGGTGGGGGGTCTCAGCCTTAGAGTCACCATGATGGAAGGGTATTTTTGGTGGGGAAGGGAGGTGGTGTGGAGCAGACTCAACCACGCAGAGCCTAACCCTAACCCCCTCCGCCCGTGCACTGCCCCTCCGCCCGTGCACTGCCCCCTCAGGTGGTGCACTGCCCCTCCGGTGGTGCACTGCCCCCTCAGGTGGTGCACTGCCCCTCCGGTGGTGCACTGCCCCTCCAGTGGTGCACACTCACAGCAGGGGCTCATCAACAAGAAACAAACAAACCCAAAACCCTGCTGTGCTATGAACTGGTGGAACAAACTCTTTTTCTCCCTCTCCTCCTCCTCCTCCTCCTTTCCCATCACTATCGTCGAAAGCGATGGCGGATATGAGGGCTGTGTTCGTCAAACTGGGCCGGGACGCCGGGTGGACTCATAATCCCTTCCTGCTGTCGGGGGGAAAAAATAGACTCTTTTCTCTACGTCCAA
>JAOPJO010000078.1:10119699-10122199 GCA_027123675.1 Molva macrophthalma | reverse complement strand
AGGTAATCAAGTAGCAGTTTGGGGTTTGACAGTGAAAACAGAGATTGGTGTCTTTACTAAAGATGCAGAGCAGCCATTGGGGGGGGGATCGAACCCAGTACCTTTTGAGCAGGGAGTCGAACACCTTAGCCGCTACACTGGCCTATGTTAAATGCAGGTGACATGGCATGACCTCATATTTAAAGCTATCCTCCCCCAGAATATGACTGAAATGTTCAGCAAAATTGATTGATTTGATTGGATCATGCAAAACTGACAAAAACACACTTGCCAATTGTGTTTTAACCCGGTGCAGGCTTCACATGGGGGCGGGGGAGTCCAAACATGATATGGTTGGATAATATTTAAAGTTTGTCATCACAACATGTTTTCAGCTGTAGGGAAAGTTTGGTTGATTCTATTTTTGATGGTGAAATAGCTAATTAACAGAATTTAATTATAAGAGAGATTTCATCATTTTTCGCATGAAAGAGATTTTCAAATGGTAACCGTGTTCTTCTTAACGTCAGGGTGTCATATCCGATCACTCTTCTTCATGCCACATTGGAGACCATTCAAAGATGGATGATACAGAGCACGAAATCAAGAGTTAAAACCACAACACACACACACACACACACACATGCTCGAACAACCATAGAGATCTGTGCTGGGCTGGTAATACAATCAATTCATGACAAACTATGCAAGTTGTTCATGCTTTGCAGCTCATTAACCAATAATGTAACCCTAGTTACAGCTTTGGGTACATTTCAGTAATATACTCATGTATTCATGAGTATTGGATTTTCAAAGCGTTCACCCCGTGTTGATTCATGTACAGTGGGCCTTCATTAATCAATTAGTCGTTAGGACTGTCGTCAGCAGAATGCATTGAGCTGCCCACCCCGGCATGCGTTGCAGTGCTCGCCGTACTAAAAGAGGCATGCATCTTCTCATGGTTTCTTCCGCTGGGTTCGTCAGTGTCTGTTTTAAGGGGAGGTTGGTCAAATCTTTACATTTGACGTCACACAAAAGATGGATCAATCTATTTCTCTCTTCACAGTCATTCCACTCTTTAAAATACCAAAGTTGGTCTCATAAATTAGACAAAAAATATTTTAAACCCAATAACCATAGGCCTTCCTTCGCAAAATGTTTTTAAAGAACGTTCTAGACGTCTTTGCTGTGAGGGGCGATGATGGAGTTCTCTCCCCATCCCCAAAAAAGACTGAGATGCTTTCCAGTAAAAGCTTTGGAGTATATATACTCATCGGCCATGGAGTGACATTCAACAGAGGCAGCAGCTGTTCATCTTCCCCAAGTTCACCTCTCTCTCTCTCTCTCTCTCTCTCTCTCACTCCTGTGTCTCTATCTCTCCATTTGACTGACACTATGATTACTCTTTAATCATGGGCATAGACAGAAGTGAATCTAATCTCCACAGACAAGGACCTGCTCAACCATTCAATCTGGGCAATTAGCCCCCTTTTTCACCCCCCCCACCCAACCATAACCCCCTCACACTGTTTATGTGGTGGGCCCCTCTCCGTGATCTATGGACTAAATGGTTTTGATAAATAAAACGCCATAAAAGATCACATTCCGATCACATGGACCTAAATCATGACATCATTTTTTTAACACCAGTCATTCAGCAGACACTTTTATCCAAACCGACTTACAGTGAATTCATAGATCAATATGGAGCAGGTTGGGGCCTCTTGTTAAAGGACACCTACAGGTTAGGCTGTGGACATAGGGGATCAAACCCAGTTCCTTTTGGCTGGGAATCACACACCCTAGCACACAACACCATCCTACCCTCTCCTAAATATAACCCTCTGAATATATCTGCTCCTGCTCAGAGCAGATAACGATGGAGAAGGTCGGGCTGAAGCCGCGTCGATCCGCGAGAGACGGCTGCGGTTTAATAGGCCAACGATGTTCCGTTTGTGTGTGTCTGTTGTGTGTCACGCATCAACCGCTCGTCGCCGTGACAGCGCATGTCTGCAGTGATAGTTGGGATATTCCATCTCATGGTCGTGTAGCTCAGTGAATTTATCCTGGAATGATGGTGTGCAGAAAAAAACAATGAAATTATGCAGATAGTTTGTATCCTCCTCAGACAAAGGTTTGGCAAATAAACCCGTGGATGACTTTTGTACGGCTCATTAACCCAGATAGCTTCAATCGAGTGCTTCAACAGGACGGGGGCCCACCCTAACCTCATGCTCCAGGCCCCGCTGTGTAATTAAGTTAGCAGTTCTAAGCCCAGTTTCAGTCATAACATGACCCCCGGATAACATCAATTCACCGTACGTCAACCAAACGCTAACCGGAAGCGAGAGGTTGAGTCTGGGGCTTATAGAGCGCAACAGTGACCGCCCCCTTTTTAAACGGCTCTGGTCCCGAAGTAAATTTCCCATTCACTTTTTCCATTCACTTTTCAGAAAATCGTTATATAAAGAGTTTTAAGCTTGGAACCAAGCCAATCATCCCACATGTTAGTCGTATCCAT
>JAOPJO010000078.1:10097420-10108983 GCA_027123675.1 Molva macrophthalma | reverse complement strand
GTGTGTGTGTGTGTGTGTGTGTGTGTGTGTGTGTGTGTGTGTGTGTGTGTGTGTGTGTGTGTGTGTGTGGACACACCTGACCTGATTACGATCTACTTAGTGTGATCTTGTGATGAGGAGCTTCTAGTTTCCCCAGTCAGTGAAACTGTTTTCCCCATGTTGTTGATCGTACACTGGAGTGGTTTTTGGAACGTTTATCAGGATGGCTGCTCTTGTAGAGACCAGTCACCATTTACTCGTAGCTGCAGCATTCTGGGGTAGAAACCAGTAGAATCCAAGTAGCCTGGGAATCAGTCTCGTTATCTCGTTACCCTCATTTGTGTTGTTGGGTTAATTGGACACTTAATTTAAAGCACAATCAGAAAAACAATACCACCTGCAGAACCTTTCATTATGCTTTTCTGATAAATAAGTCATTAACTATGTCACTTTCATACAATAATAACATTTGTAGTCGGATGCTATTTAAAAAAAGATTAATAGATATTTCCACCCACATAAGTGGAATAAACAACAAGTAATTTTTGCAAGCACCAAGAGGCTTACCATTTAACTTACCAAGGAGATGACGTTTCGTGTTTTTTGTTCTGACCTGTAATTAATTATTTTACATTGTGAAGTGCCAATGAAACTTGGAATTTAATGTATTATTTGCCCTTTATTAATTGAGTATTGAGTCTGGTTTATTTTGTGTCAGCTTTTTGCTTTGACAGAGAACAGGATATAACTATAGACATATAAACATGGCTAGGGTTATTTACAATGGCTGTATGTTTATTTTGTTATAAGCTAACCCCAACCCTGTTTATTTTGTTATTCACTTGTTTTCATTGTTTGCTATTGATTGATATTATTTACCCAGAAATATTATACGTTAATTAAAAGATTAGCAGGTTTAGTTTGTATGACCGTCTTTGTGTTATGTTGATTTATCTTAATTTAGTTGTATACTTAAGGGCTTTGCCTGATTAAAGCATTTCATTTGTCTTGCAGTTTTACCATAATATTCATGAGTCATGTGAAACATTGGATTTGTTTGACATATTAAAGGAGAATGGTGCTTGTTTCCTGGTTCATCAATTGAGTTTGGCTAACTGTTAATAACACTGAGCAAGTCAACACGTAGTGGGAACAGTACAGTTTTATTTTTGAAGTGACTCACAATGTGTTGATGAAGGCTTTTATTTTTGTCCAGTCCGTGGGACCAGTTGTCCTGGAAAACGTGACAGTTAAGCGGCTCTTAAAAGGACAGGATTACATCTTGATCCCTCAATATGGCCAGTGTGGGCGAGCCGCACCCTTAAGAAAATCCCAGGTGTACGTATAGGCTTACAGGAGCTAGAGATGGACAAATGGTGCCGTTAAGGGCAGTTAGCCTCAAAGGGCAGTTAGCCACTCTGGGCAGTTAGCCGCTAAGGGGAGTTAGCGGTGTCCCCGTTCTGCTATGACCCACTCAATCCACTTCAGTTCCCCCTAATCCACTTGTCTCTTGTTGGCCACAAGTCAACCAATCCCAATCGTATTGTTGTGGTGTTTTTCGAGTTTAAATCGGTGGAGTTAAACATTTTACGGAGGATTAGGGACAAGCTCAGCTCCATGGCTAATGCAATGATTAGGGATTTCTGGTGTGGACGATAAGTGAATGCTCGCTAGTCACTCCAAAAACCCTGTGCTCAACTGCTAAAGACCTTGAGCTTGAATGGCACAGTCTTTGGGAAAAAAAAAACATTCATGGTTGAGAAAAGGCTTCTGAACATGGTGGAGAAAGTGTTTGACGAGCGTTTCATTGAACCTACTGTTCCTGGATATCGATTGAGTCACATTGAGAGAAGGACAGAGCTTCCAATCAGAAGTTTTTGCCTGCTTGGGGCACCTACTGTTCCAGCCCCTGGATTGGTCAGAAACCAAAGGGCGAATTTCCTCAGGAGAAACAATGAAAACAACCATAAAAAACAGGTTTTGGTTGATAATAAATCGCTAATTTTTTAAGCCAAAAAACATAGTAAGATCTTATGCGGCACTGATTTATCAAACGTCACCCTGAAGAAGGAGCACTTATAAGGACAGTAATCATTAATAGCAATAATTACAAAATCACCCAAACATCCTGAAGAACCAATACACTTGAATTCAGTTTTTGTAAAATCTAACAGCAAAGATTAAATAAACATTCCCATTGGCAAAGAAGATCAACAACCAAAAAAATTAGAAATAATAACCGTAACATGTTTAAGTATAAAATAGAAATAATAATTATTATTATATATATTATATTATATATTATTATATATTTAGACCTACATTCAAATGCTCAATGGGATCGGCCAAACTAGACAAATATTTAAATGTTTGGCTGTTCAATGTTCAGAGGAATATGTAAGAGATCTTGTAAGATCAAAAAGCCATAGAAAATGTCTTCAATAAATCCTGCTAATGTTTATTGAGTTGTTTGTAGGATGAACTCTGAAATGTGGGTTTGCCAATTTAGTCAACAAGGTGGAGATAAGGATCATCTTAGATCAATGATTAAAAAGCCCTGAAATTCTACAAACAGCATAAGCTATGCTGTTTTTTCTGCATTTATTTCCGATTGTAATGTATTTGCATCAGGAAATAGCATAGCAATACAATACATACGTGAACATTGATTTGTGTTTGTTTTGGCAGAAGATGCTACATCGCAGCTCATCAAGTGTTATGAGAGAGAACAAAACACGATGTCAGTTCCTGATGTGATAGGGACTAAACACAGTTTATATTATATTACTCTGAATAAGGCTGAATAAGTTCACTTTAGTTCACCAAAGTTAAAGACAAAGCATTAAAAATGTATATAATACACATAAAACCATTGAGCATATATACCTATGTCATATATAGCAGCACATATGAAAGCACATATAAAAGCTTTGTTTATTCAAATGTATATAAAATTCAAACAATGCATACAGTGTATGTATTTTTTGAGCAACACAAGTACTGAGGTTTGTTCCCAAAGGACTGTAGACCATCAACATAAATAGAAAAGTTATATAAAATCCTATTAAATACTTGTAATACTAATACATATGTAAAACTATTGCTATTGTGAATACATTGTATGCATTTGATGGAGGGTGGAGGATGGTTAGGGTACTGTAGGTTTTCAAAGGAAACCAAGATTTGTAAACATTAATGTAAATGTCTGTAATTTGTTTCCATAATGGATGTATTTTACCTTCTGAGGCATCCAGGGTCCTTTCTGGTTGCTGTTTGCATAAGTACAGAGGTGTCTCATTGGAAGATTTATGCACGGATGACAAACAATATTTCATTATAAAATTAATTATTGTTTCTGCAAATATGTGTTTTTATTAAATTGCTTTTTACAGCGGCACGTTTTTCAATTAAATTAAAATACGCTATCACCATATTAAACATATTAAACACCATTAAGGGGCCAATTTCCTAGCAGGCAGTTGATCGTGATATCATTTAAAAACCAATATAAACAGAGGTTGTTTGTTTCAAATACGTTTTAATAAGAAAAACCTCATTAACCTACCAACCCTTTAACCACCACATATCCCTCACATTTGGGGGGCTATCAAAAGGGGATCTTTACAAAAATGTATTTATATGATAATTGCTATTTTTGTAAGATTAATGACTTCTTTTCAACAACTTCGTTATTAAAGAGATAGCAGAGTCTGAAAGCGAAATAAACTTATTTTAACCTCTTTCCACTTTGTATAGTTTATTTTAGCTATGCATTTGTAATGTATGGTTAGGATAATGTAGCATATTTTGGACACATTTTTATTTTTTGCGTGTTAACACATATGGTGTAATGTATATTATAGTATAGTATAGTATGATATATATTCCAAACCACTGGTTAATTTCTTACAATGTTGCACTTTCCCCCTGGTTCGCTTTGTGGTCACATGCAATATTTAAAAGAAGATGAAATCTCTACTTCAATTGTCTGCAATGTATTTTTGGCATTCACATTACGACTAATCTTATAGTGTATATATATTAGTAATTTCTTCTAATTCCTATTACTGTCCTGTTTGTTCTGCTGTGAAACCCAAATTTCCCATCTGCAATTAATAAAGTACAACTTATCGTGTCTCATCTGTCTCTTTGTCCTTCTTGTTCAGGTTCCATCTGAGTGGGAGAAGGCAGCCAGAGACCAGATGCCATGGACGTGTTCAACTACACTTACTGGAACGCCTCGGCGGGCAACGAGACGCAGACGGCGGAGGATGAGGGCGAGAGCCCCTACAAGACGGTGGAGGTGGTGTTCATCGTGCTGGTGGCCGGCTCCCTCAGCCTGGTCACCGTCATCGGCAACATCCTGGTCATGCTCTCCATCAAGGTTAACCGCAACTTGCAGACTGTCAACAACTACTTCCTGTTCAGCCTGGCGTGTGCCGACCTCATCATCGGCCTGTGCTCCATGAACCTGTACACGGTGTACATTGTGATTGGCTACTGGCCCTTGGGGCCCGTGGTGTGCGACCTGTGGCTGGCCCTGGACTATGTGGTGAGCAACGCGTCCGTCATGAACCTGCTGATCATCAGCTTCGACCGCTACTTCTGCGTCACCAAGCCACTGAGCTACCCTGTCAAGCGCACCACCAAGATGGCGGGTATGATGATCGCAGCCGCCTGGGTGCTGTCCTTCATCCTCTGGGCGCCGGCCATCCTCTTCTGGCAGTTCATCGTGGGCGGGCGCACGGTGCCCGAGAGGGAGTGCTACATCCAGTTCTTCTCCAACGCCGCCGTGACCTTCGGCACGGCCATCGCCGCCTTCTACCTGCCCGTGGTCATCATGATCGTGCTCTACTGGCAGATCTCCAAGGCCAGCAAGAGCCGTGTAAAGAAGGACCCCCGGAAGCCGCCCAACCCGGAGCCCCGGTCCCCGCGGGCACGCAACTGCGTCCCCAAGGCCAACAACAACAACGTGCCTGTGGGAACGGGGCCCGCTCTCACCCAGACCACCGCCGCCGAGGACACGTCCCACCCGCACGACGGCCGGCTGCAGAACGGCAAAGGCCCGTCCTCCGCCACAGAGGGTGAGACGGAGGCGGAGGATGCGGTGGCGAGAGACCACTGCACCCCCGGGGAGGAAAAGGAGAGCTCCAACGACTCCACCTCCGGCAGCGCCGTGGCGTCCCACCAGCCCGACGAGGAGCCCACCACCTCCAGGGCCAACAACGCCGCTGCTCCCGGGGGCAGCGACGGCAACCATCAGCCGCAACCTCGGCAACGTGCCAAGACGGGGGTCTCCTCCAAGCTCACCTGCATCAAGATCAAGACCAAGTCCCCCAAGGGCGACTGCTACACCCCCACCAACCAGCTGACCGTGGAGATCGTGCCAGCCACCGAGCGGCAGAACCACGTTGTGCGCAAGATCGTGAAGATGACCAAGCAGCCGCCCACCAAGAAGAAGAAGGTGCCTCCGTCGCGTGAGAAGAAGGTGACGCGCACCATCATGGCCATCCTGGTGGCATTCGTGGCCACCTGGACGCCCTACAACGTGATGGTGCTTATCAACACCTTCTGTTCCAGCTGCATCCCCAACACGGTGTGGACCATCGGCTACTGGCTGTGCTACATCAACAGCACCATCAACCCCGCCTGCTACGCCCTGTGCAACGTCACGTTCAAGAAAACGTTCAAACACCTGCTCCTCTGTCAGTACAGGAACATCAGGGCAGCCAGATAAATCGAATGTGTGTGTGAGTGTGAAGGGATAGAGTGTGTTTAGGATTTTTTGTTTTTGTGTGTGGTGGTGTATGCAGTGCGTGTGTGTGTGTGTGTGTGTGTGTGGGTGTGTGTGTGTGTGTGTGTGTGTGTGTGTAAGAATGTGTCTGCGCATGTGTGTTTGTGTTTCTGAGAGTACAAGAGTGTGTATGTACAGATGTGTGTGTGTGTTTGTGCAGCTCTGACTGCAGGGTGATGATTAGCAAGGCGTGTTTTTCTTTGTTGTTGACACAATTACCTATTGTAGCACTTTACACTAACCCTAACCCTAACTTTACACTAACCCTAACTTTACACTAACCCTAACCCTAACTTTACACTAACCCTAACCCTAACTTTACCCTAACCCTAACTTTACACTAACCCCCACTATTGAAATATGTTGTCTGGCCAGCGGATCAGCGGTGCAGAAAGATCAACGGACTTGCGTACGGAAAGAGTGGGAAGTTCGAAGGTGAATACCATCGTGTGAATCTAACAACACGATACACAGCAGCGTGACCATGGGTGGGAGAGCGAGAGGGAATGCACGAGGAAGAACGTGAAACAACAATAACGATCAGAAACTTGGGAACATCTGCACCGTTGAGGAATCTTAGAGGATGGGATTTCAATGGGAAAACAGGGCTGACTGAATTTACAAACCTCTACAGTTTAGAATTCAGTGATGATAACTGTAGATACCTGTATATACATCTGTGTATACTCAATGTGTGTTTACTTCTTGTGTGTTGAGGTGTGTGTGTCTGGGTTTGTGTGTGTGTGTGTGTTTTTGCGTTTCACGGGACGGTATTACTCCGTGCCTCTTTGCCTCCGTCTGTTTCCCCCCATCGATCATCGCCTGCCAGAGAGTCGATGATGTAACGGCGAGAATTAGAACCCTCCATCCTTTCTCTCACTCCCACTGAACGACAGTAGCACTGATTCAAGGATGTGATGCCCCAGCAGTCGTCGCCCATGTGCTTGTATGGCATTGGGTGCATTTTGCTTGTGCGCACTCCAAACTGCCAAGCATGTCTCTAACACACGGTCACATCCGGATAAGGACTCTAGGGGGTTTATAGGGGATGACAGCACATCCCACTAAAAATGTAACAAAAAACACTAGCCTCTTACTGCTTATTATCCAATGCGAGAGTGAATTACATTTTCTGAAACATCGTTAAGGAGCAGGTGGGACATCGTGCTCAGGGAGGTCCTGAGGTACACTGTGGACATGGGGATCCATCCCAGAACCGGCTGGGAGTCAAACACCCTAACTACAACTACTACACATACACTATCTTGCCTCTTGTTTAGTAGAATCCCAGCAGAATGACACAAATGGTTGAACATCATTTCAAGTAACACTCCCAAAGAGAGGATGAGGGTAAGGACAGAAGTGTTCTTAATCACATTCTCAAATTAGGCAGTTGGTATCTTTGTTCCCCTCCAGTACATCACACAGCGGGCTCCATGATGTTTATCTCACCGTGGCTTGAGATATTACTGTGTTCGCTGTAACGTATCTGCTACCGCCAAGTCTGCCCAGAGCCATCCGCTCCGGGCCCAGCAGGCGCTGGGCGGGCCCCCGCTGGGCGGGCCCTCTGGCTGTCCCTCATGTTGATGAGATGATTGTGATTCTCTGTGGTGGATTGGCTAATTTGTGTTCATATGTAACAATATGTGCTGCTATTGGATGAGAGAATGTGTGTGTCTGTGGGTGAAATAGAGTGATACCATGTATGGTGCTGTGCTTTGGTGTGCAGCATGTGTGGGTGTGCGTCTGTGTGTGTGCGTGTCTGAATAGAGAGATGTGTGTAAGCACTCCTAGAATGGAGTTTACTTCTAATCACAGGTCCCAACCTTGTGATTTAACTAAGGGCTATTTCCACATGTTCAACGTTTCATAAATTATTACTGTAACCCCATCTCATTCATTCATCTCAAGTTCATCCTCGACATATTCATCCATTAATGGTCATGAATGAGTGTTTGACACAATAGTGCACAATAAGCATATCGTTGTTTTGATCAATTGGGATAATCAGGTCCTCTTCCCTCGGTTTCGGTAGATTTTGGTTCAGAAAAGTGTTGCCACCCGTTTCTTTAACTTGGCTGCTAACCCTAACCCTAACCCTTAACTTAGCTCCCCCCCAGATAGAGCTTAACTTAGCTCCCTCCCCCAGATAGAGCTTAATTTAGCTCCCTCCCCCAGATAGAGCTTAACTTAGCTCCCCCCCAGATAGAGCTTAACTTAGCTCCTCCCCCCCAGATAGAGCTTAATTTAGCTCCCTCCCCCAGATAGAGCTTAACTTAGTTTAGGATTAATGAATTGAGGAGACAGCTTATTGCCCTTAACCTAAGACTGCATGCTGGGGGGATCCAGTTATGAATATGTCAACTGAGAGAGAGCATGTCCTGTAGGATGTCATCTTCAGATAACAAACAGATCCCGTAATAACTCCCTGTAGGCCTGATTAGGTGCTGAAGTGCAACAGTTTAGAAACTTGTACACACTAACCTCTGTCACTCTTTCCCCGGTCTAGAGGGGATTCTGTATGTACCATTCATTATTATTTGTTTCATCTCATAACACTCAAGGAACTCATGTACCGAACAGAACTCGACTTCCAGTGATTGCTGAAACTAAAATATTCTATTATAATATTCTTCAATAATATATTATATAATCCCCCCAAAAAAACCAGCATTGCTGGAACGTCCCATCTATTCTCGAGTTTCGAAGGCCGAAGCTGTTTGGCGTGGAGGAGGGGGCAGCGGGGTGGGTGTCCAGGAGACCTCCTCCAGCCATCTGTACCGTGATAAATGGAATCGTGTCACTACCCAGTCGCTGCATCGCACAACGCCAGCAGCATAGCGGCGACATGCCCTCTGTGAATATATCAGATTCATCTACGCTGCTGTTTGATACCAGCATGCTACATGAGTTGCCACCCAGGCCTTAGAACCGCTTGTCGCAGGTGATGGACACGGAGACGAGGGACTTGCCATGTGAAATACATCTTTTAACCTGCACTATATGTGTTTTCCATGAACAGTCACTAGTGGCCTGAGCTGAAGCTACAGCTTTATCATTTCATAGGTTACTGTGCTATGAGTTATTACCACAGTGGAGAGGGGGGCACGAGGACGTGGTGATATGGTTAATATAGTAAGTAGCTTTAGCAGTAAGGTTGCCGTTGCCGTCACTTTTGTGATGGAACGTTTTGTAGTTTAGGAACACTTGGACGTATTGTCATCGTCAATGGTTATCATGGGATAGATGTAAACAATGATGCCAGAAAGCCAACAAAGTACAGAACAAAGGCTGTGGGCCACGGTTTGGGAGTGACTGAAACAGACTAAATCCCCAACAGACTTTTGGAAGGTTGTGGTACAAGTTCACACCCGTGTATGGAGAACACTCGCGGCCCTCAGCGAGGTCAGCCAAAGTGTGTTCAGGTGAAATTATTGACGTCTACATGGGGTTTGTGTAAACACGACTTGTGCAGTGCTGTTAACTGTCTCTAGCTTGGATCTTATTTCACTGTTCATTGTTTTTCATGTACAAGTTCAGAAGAGGCAGAGGATTCAAAAGGATCAAAGAGATTCATGTTGGGTTTGAGTTGAAGTGTATTCACGACCATATATTCATATTCATTCATATTCATCTAACCCTAACCCTAACCCATTCATAGTCAAGGAGAAGACTCTCGGTCGGTCTCCTAGCTGAAAACAATGTCTCCATGGTGATCAACAGACCATAATGTGCCGTCAGAGCTAGCTGGGCTCATCTTCACACGGCTAATATAAAAAGGGCTCAACTCCTTAAATGGAGAAACTTGACGTTTAATGTATTATTTCTTTTTTTAAGATAAATTACTTAACTAAACCAAGTTTTTTAGTTTCGTTTTAGTGTGGATATGATTCCATGATTATGGATTTTCCTTATTCATGGGTCATATTGTAATATTTGGTGGTAGCATCGGTGCAGTTCAGTCATTCAAAGTTAAAACTTTAGTTTGGAAATACATAAAAAACAGTTGGTACGTATCGTATTCAACGATTTATAGGTATTATATTATATTTGATGTAGCAAAGTCGAGTGTTGACAAACTTCCGCGACTGCAAGTTTGATGTTCTGGTATGTAACGTAGATATTTTATTTCTAACAAAAAATATAAAATATATCGCCAGATTGTAAGGAGCAATCCACAGTGCCTTAAATGAAACGTGATGAACACACAGATTTGATCTTTAATCGTTTGAACCTTCATCTTGTGCAGATTTGAAGCTGTTGTTGGTGTTTTTTATTCACACAGAAACTGCTGAGTCGTGATCATTGTAAAGTCATCTTTTTGTGACGATAATTCAAAGACACCGTCACCGTTTTAAGGTCTGAGCGCCTAACGAGCGCCTAACGAGCGCCTCAGAGGCTGACCCCAATGAAGAGACATCAGCAGTTTTGTAACTAAGCCAACACTAGATAATAGAACATAACACAAATGACATTTGCACACCCTACCCCGGAGGCAAAGCGGGCTGTTTTTGTTTGGTGTGTGTGTGTGTGTGCGAGTGAGTGAGTGAATGAGTGAGTGAGCGAGTGAGTGTATGTGTGTGCATGCGTGCGTGCATGCCTGAATGTCAATATGGGTGTGTGTGTTTCTGCGTTTGCATGCCTTTTTCTTTCTACTTTGTTTAACATTGCAGTATTTTCTACTATCATTTCTCAGTGTAAATCTGTACCAGTATTTTTTTGCGTGTGGACCTTATATGACATGAGCTGACAATAATTTAATCTGAACACAAGGGACATACAGGGAGGAGACTCACTGTGTGTCTATGTGTGTCTATGTCTCTCTCTTTTTCTCTCTCTATCTCTCTCTCTCACACTGTCTCTCACACTGTCTCTCTCTCTGTTCTCTCTTCATTCTCACAAGAAGCATCAAACTTCCAAAGACATGGACACAGTATGTTCTACCGAAACAAAGAATTACTGATTAACGATCATTGTACATTTTGTACCACATTTTATAAATATTTGATTATTTTGTCATTGTAAAGGGTTATATATATAATATCTATGTTTTAAAGCAATTGAAGTATGACATGTTTAATGGAAAGACCTGGAAGCTTCTACGTCTGAATTCAAAGCTGTACGATGTGTATGCAGATGAGATGTTATCAATTGTAAAGTGTTTCGAAAGACCAGATTATCTTCATTATGAAAGGAATATATAAATACATATATA
This sequence comes from Molva macrophthalma, assembly GCA_027123675.1. Lineage (NCBI taxonomy): Eukaryota > Metazoa > Chordata > Actinopteri > Gadiformes > Lotidae > Molva > Molva macrophthalma. The sequence continues at coordinate 10,097,995 of JAOPJO010000078.1, read as the reverse complement.
AACATCTTTTTTATTTATGAGGGTGTTGTTTTGAAGGACTAAAGGATCACCTGCCTTGCCAAATGGAAGACTGATAAGAAAAAGCACAAGAACAAGTGGACTACCAACCCTCCGAGCCCAGAGTGCGGCATGAGACTAATATCCGACATGAGAAACCTTTACGCGCTTTCCATCACATGTTTTTTTCTTCAGCCACCAATGGTTGAAATGGTACAAAATCAGAAACCAGGGCCACTGGATGGACAATTTTAATATTAATATAAAAGAAAGAAAGAAAAAAAAGAAAACATAAGCTTGCTAAAAAGAAGTGTCTGGGATGTAGAAATATAATGCTGTAGCTGTATTTACTTTTTTGAATGAAGTCGCTTCCGTATGCTCATTGTGTCATCACTGTAGCTCTTGGCCTGCAATAGGAAAGCATTTAAGTCGTTGAAGCAGTCTATCGTTAGGTTTTTTTTGTGTTTGTATATATACCTGATATGCTGTAGATTATATGTAACTCTGATGCAGTTGAAATGTACATACATGTGTTTATTAGCTGAATTTGATCTGAATGTTCCCTACCGAATTACCAC
>JAOPJO010000078.1:10002166-10013069 GCA_027123675.1 Molva macrophthalma | reverse complement strand
TGTGTGTGTGTGTGTGTGTGTGTGTGTGTGTGTGTGTGTGTGTGTGTGTGTGTGTGTGTGTGTGTGTGTAAAATAGTGTTCCGGTTGACAGAGAACGGATATTAGAAAAAAAACGACTTTGTCAAATAAGCACTGCTAAAAGCCAAACCAAGAAATGAATTAGTCAGCAGGCCAAAAAAAACGGAATAATCGACCAAAGGGAGAGCCATTAGTCAATGTATAGGCTACATCAAACTGGTTATACAAGAATTCTGAAAATAGCACTGCAATGCCAATTTGATTTGGAGGAAAAAAAGGCGTATGTGAATAAAGACAACATTTCACATGAGGACTTAAAATAACTGATACAAAAAGTGGCCAAAGCTAATCCTTTTTTCAACAATGAATCATTTAGTCCACAACTCTAAGGACTTTCCCTTGTGTTGGCTGGCCCCTCTCTGGTCATATTTGACTGACTATTACAGCCATTCCGTCAGCTGTTACACAGTCCCTCCTACTTGTGGTTTCCAGCTAGAAACAGGTTATCCAATCAATTCACTGTGCTGGGACAAAAACACAACTTGTTGTTTGTACTGCTGTTCTAGAACACTGTCAAGGGGCCCTTTGGTTGATTGTTGTGAACTTCCTTTCTAATGTTCCTGGTTGAACGAAGACTAAAACACAGAGAAAAAAAGCGAAGTAGTTGTGGTGGCAATTAGATATAGAAAAAGATTACCACAAGAATACTAACAATACAACAGTCCATGTAAAATGCTGTATTCAATAAACGTTTTACATCTGCCTTGCCATAAATAGCAGGAAAACAACTCACTGTGACCATAGTAATTACGCCTCCATAACATGCCAATGCACATTAAAATACAGTAAGATGAGGTGGCCATTTTGAAGATGAAAATGAACAGAAAGACTAACCTGACAGGTGAGCTGCTTGACAACGCAAGTTTCTAGACGCAGACCCTTAAACTAATTGGATGTACAACACTCTTACAAAACAAAGCGCAAGGCGCTGTACCTGCGAGACATCACTACAGTTAGAACAAAGGCAGCGTCTCTTCAGTCTGCCATACGTTATGTCAACAAGCACTGTAAACATGTAGGCCAATGTTGTTCTCCAGTGACAACAGTACAAAGAAACACTCGATATCATTCAATCCGTATACCATTGTAGATCTATGCAATTCGTACTGCACCAAGATAATTATACATTCAAATGAATAGCGCAAACAAGGTTGCTGAAATCCTTCTGACTATCCGTACAGTAGCGTCAGCTAATTCCATGAATACAATAGCGATTTGAAATGCCAACAACATTCATTTTCCAATACTTTTATCTAATACAGTCACGCTAAAAGACCGATGGTTCGGAGCGAGTGAAACGGGGTACAGAAAACTATAGGCTTTGCTAGCAAAATATTGTTTACATCAAAATACTAGATATTGACCATGGAGATGGAACTTGGTTTGCTTACTGGACATCTGCAGTGCACATAATACAACACGTATCAGAATTGCTGCTGCCATTTTTAACAACAGACAGAAACACAAGCATATAGGTTAGTTCATTCGACAACGATTAAGTGTTGTTTATGTTCAGAAAGGATACAGTTTCACCACATCCGTATCCATTCGCCTTTTACCCGGACTTGGAGACGACATTTCTGCTGTTCCGTTGTAGAACACCAATATGTATAAAGGAAAACCAGCCCCTTAAACGCTAGATAGTCTAGCTAAATGTATTATCCGAAAGTTAACATTTGCGTTCGAAAATGTCTCCAGCGAAACGTCCCTACGGTTGAGTCCGTGTCCTCAGCAGTAGCGAACAGTAGACCTGTGCTGTGTTTCCTATCTTTCAGTTCTTTGACACAAGCTCCGATCCCTCCGCGTACTGCGTCATATGTGTGCGACCAACGATACAACCTTTTGTAGTTTTTCACTCAATAGTCATTTGTTTGTTGAAAAACAACTAACCCAAGGACAATGCTTTGTATCGCATCTGGTGAAGGCCTTCAACACTCTACTGGCTTCCACATTTTCAACAGGCCCCCTTTGACATATGTATACCAGATGTTGACAAGGTGTTCAAAATAATCTTGCAACCCTTTAATTGTCAGCCAAACATATAGGCCTACAACATTTATTAACCAAATTCAAGGATTAGCACAATGATTCCTTTGGGATGATCCAGTTTCAATGACATTTAGCAAGATATGGCCGTTATTTTTTTTTAAACTAGTATTGTATACAAGGAATAAGTTCAGTGCAGTGAAACATTTCATACAGATTACAGTTTGCTCTCACTTTGTTTTATAAGGAGTTCATTTTGAAATTGTAGATATTGCACCAGACAAGTAAAGAGACATATCAAAATGTTACGAATGCATTTTATTAAAACCCTTGAAAATCAGGTGAAAGTACATGCATGGTTTAAAAAAGAAAAAAAAGAAAAAACTGCATTTGCAATGAGAGGAGATCACATAAGGACCAGATAGCATTACACACAATAAAGGTAAAACCTTAAAGTATGGTTAGGTTATTCTGGCACATAATTTGTTCAACCTGGCTAAACATATGCAAGAATTTAAAAACAATACTAGTCTTATCACTAGCTGTAAAGATAACCAGGAACAGATAACCAGGAAATCCTCACAGCTTTTGCTAAATTTATGTTCACGATTACCCTTTGCTCAAGAGTTATATCAAAGGTAAACATAATTTTTCATTCCAGTGTCAAGCCATAGGATGACTTTGTCACAAGTATGGATGCTTTTGTTTTCAGCATTTCATAGAAATCCAGAAGGGGATACATCTCGGGATGGATGTACCAGAGCAGGTGTCATTGCGAGGTAAATTATAGATTCCATGACTGGTGAAAACTGGAGCCTGTTCCAAGTATTATCAGACGCGTTCATTTTATGGTGCGACATAGTCGTTTCACATCCCTCTTGTCATCCATGCACTACAATAGGACACTTCACTAAGTTCACAGAAAACATAATCCTTTCGACAAAACCCTCCAACTGAGTCTTCTCCAGCCAACATTTGACTAGGACCCCCCAACCCCCCTTTAATTGGCATTATGACACTTAATCGAGTGAGGGGGCATTCCCCTCAGCCTCTACAAACTCTGTACCACAAAGTGGAAAAGGTCAAAAGAGTGTTGGAACATGTATAAAGCTGACGAGGCGTTACTGAGATGGTGCGGATACTTGCCACTGACGGAATATAGCGAACACCCTTTTAGACTTGTCTTGAGGACACTGGAACACAAAGATGTGGCAAATGGTTAGATCTCAAGAAACAAAACAAAAGATACAGCACTTTATGCCAACGTATTATATCCAACAAGATCTGAATTGGGGAGGAGATGGAACGGTGTTCATTTACCCGCGTCCTCTTTCCAATACTATATCAATATAAAAAAAAGGAGTATTATGGTATGCTTTATGGATAAAGAGCCTTCTAGTCTGAAGCATATCGTCACATGACGATATGTTACGAAGTCCTACACTTGCCTGTGTGGGACTGCCCTCTGATGGGTTGGAGTTCTTCTTCATTGGTATGAGGAAGTCTAGCGCAGCCTTCCAGCCCTGCTGATGTAGCACAGAGTCTTTCTCTAGCAGCGGGGTGGCTCCTGGATTAGTGTCCTCCTTAACCATGTTGATCCAGGGGCACCAGTCTCTGTGCTGGGCCAGTGGGTCAAATGCATTCTTTTGTAGAGGCCCATCCTGAAAAGAGCATTCAGAAAAACAGTTGAAAGCATATTTTCCCAAGCAAAGAGGTAAAAAAAAAAAAAAAGAAGATCAATGGTCATCATTTTAACTGAACCTCAGATCTGAAGCCAATGCAAACAGAACTAGAAAACAGATATTCACACACCCATTATCATCGAGCCATGAAACACAATACAAATTAAAAACGACAGCACTTTCAACACATAGAGGCTTGTCATTATGACATGGTTAAATTGTTCAATGTGAATACAACATTTATGGCACTGCCTGGGTCTTACGGGGCCACCGGCTGAGGAGAGCCGGATGCGTTTTGGAGTGTTTTGGGGACTGACGGCGCCATCCGATCCTCGACCACGGGCTGCTTGCCTCTTGCCCCTGGGTAAGGGACTCTGTGGCTCTTCGTTGGGGCCTGGGGAGTCCTTGCTGCGGGCACGCAACAGTGAGGAGGACAGGGGGCTCTCAGCCTATTTGAAAATCGACCAGAAACATCAGATAGTTGTCGAAATATTCAGTGGGGGGTGTGTGGGGAGGAAACACGCATACATAACAAAAGTAACTCCTGCACACAATCACATGAATGGGAGTTCCTCGTAAACTCATCTGTCCTGTTTAACTTGTAGCACAGAAACTATTTATTTCCCCCTATAGCATAGAAACATTTTACAGTTGTCCCATACCTGATCTGAGCGTGTGGTGTCCTGGCTCCTTAGCTTCATGCGACTTGGCGTGGTGACGGTGGTAGGGGTGGAGGTTGTGGTGGGCGTTGGGGAAGAGACAGCGTGGTCCCCCTGGCCCTCCTGAGCAACTGCTGCCCCCACCACCACCAAGTGGCCCGGTGCCTGGGTAGTGGTTGGGCTGGGGCTGCTGTAAAACGCCTCATCCTCGGTCACTGTTCCCTCCATCTGGTGAAAGTTCCACAAGCCCACTTTGCGCATGCAGAAAGAGCAGGTGAGGATGGGCAGACTCATGGCTTTCAGAGCTGGGCTAGGGAGGTTAAGAGATAGATGGGTGGTCAAAAACACTGTTTTTGAACATGAGTTCTCAAGGTCTCACACAATCTAAAGAGAAAAAGGTCACTACTGTCAGAATATACTCACCTAGCTGCCCAGCCACAGAGAGAAACAATACAGGCGGCCACCTGGATTGCCAGGGCATCAGAAGAGTGAGCCACACCCCGTTTCTTTTGCTCTTCCTCAATAAGGTGCAATAGGATGCTGATGACATCCTCGGTTAGAGACTGCAAGAAAACAAACCACCTTTAAAACGTGGCCAGTGCAAGTAGTTAAAAGGGATTCATCAAGCTCGAATATAAAACAGGGTAGTGCTTCAAATTAGTGTTGCGAACCAATGTTGCAGTCTGCGACATCAACTCATTTCTGCAAGAAAAAGATTACTGGAAAGGTTGGATCCTTGAAGCCACCAGTCAGGAATTTGCGTTCTTATTGGATCCTTTTCACATCGTAGGATAGACACAGGTGACGCTCATAACACTTATTATTGTCCCATTTGGACAAAGATATCATTCATTTTTATCAATGCAAGCTTAATAGACATGGTCCGCAAGCCTTGCTCACCATGGATTTTAGGTGCTCTGGTTTCATGGCCGGCAGCTGCTGCTCCAGGAGACAGGCACTCTGGAAGCGGGCCATAAAGGCACTAAGCAATGCCATAGGCTCTGACGCCGGGACCAGCCAGAACCGCTCTGAAATGACAGGAAGCCTAAACATGCAGCTGGCCAACCACCTTTAAAAACCCACAGCAAATTTAAAACTACACAGCTCAACCTAATCAACAAAAACCAATCAATAACTGTTTGTTTTATTCAATTACAACATAAATCGCTAGACTCCTTGGGCAATACTCTGATAAGTGTGGCTCCTACCGGGGCTTGGGAAGTCGGGCCAAGGGCAGAACTTTTCATGCTGTGACTGCAACTGTCTTGAGATCTCTGCAATGCGGGATTCATCTTTTTGGAAAAAAGATAAGACAGTGCATCTCAAACACTTGAAACACTTTTCCCAACTTAGCTCTAAATTGGCTATATTACTCATGTTTAGCCATAGTCTTTTACTCACATTTTTCCAAGTCCAAAGTCGGTGATAGAGATGCACATAGAAAGGCCTGGCAGCTGGAGCATTTAAGCATATCACAGCCTACGTTGATCCAGCCATATTGTGCACACTTTAGAGGGGAGAGGACACGTGGTTTGCCTGCCCATCGCAAACAGTACACAAGCTAAGGAAGCCTCTCTTTTGTTTGCACAATACATGACAAACATTATGATGATTGGGTTGAATGAATCATATTAAATGGTAATGCTGAGAAATCCCACAATGAACCAAAAACATTTGGCAATGAGAGGTCCTCCATGCACATTGCTTATTATCTGAAAATCAGCAAAAGAAAAATGGCAATTAAAGGATATGGAGAACGACTCCACTCGTGAGAGAAAGGCTTCTTCGTTGGTTGCCAAACAAGGTGCTGGAGTAATGCTGGGTTCCACAAATGTCAAGCTCCCTTGTATGCTGAAATGAATATAACACAGCAAACATCTAAAATGTACATTCAATCCTTAATACCTCTCCCTTACAGCATTCGATTGGTTTCAATGTCTTTCTTGTTCTGCTATAAAGCTGAAAAGTCATTGTTAAAGTAGATATTTTGAGTACATGTACATCCGATACATGTTTGATCAAGAATGAGATATTGTGCTTTTTAAAGTAGTATATATTTTGTTTTTTTTATCAATGAAAGGATCTGACTCTACACATGCATATAAAATGCATATGTAATGGTTCTTAACTCAAAGAGCCTTCCTACGTACATTCCTCAAAACGCATTATTGATCTGTATTAGTCATCATCGGATCTACATTTGTATTCTAATCGTCGATTAAAGATAAAAAACAAATAGCCACACAGCGAATATTACTACAATATAATAATTAGCACACGGGTACATGTGCATTTATTTGAATCAACTTGATCATTTTGTGTTCTCTGCATGTGTGCCGAACTGATTGCATAACGAACACTCTTCCTAAACAAACACACACTGTTGTTAACGTGGATTAACAACGATGCAGACCACACTAGAATAGGGGTCTACAGCCTCCATACATCTCTGAAAATGCTATATTCACTTGCACTGATTCGGGCTGCTTACTTAGCAGTAGGCAGGCTAACTAGCTAACACCAACTTCTGCGTTCTTTCGTTTCAGATCTTGTATTAGATTTGATACCTATTTATAGATGTCCGGTCCGTGGAAGAAACGCCTTCACTAAGAAGCTCTCGCACTTTCTCCGGAGAAGTAAATGAAGACTTTTGTTGGTTTGAGTTTCCAAGTCGAACCCCACGACTACTGAGGGTCGCCATGATCCGTTCTGACTTCTAACTCTTCCCCGGGAAAAGTAACCTGTAAACTGTTCTCTTGGGTTCCTCCTTCCAGTTCAACGTATCCAGCACGCTGTGCAAACGGGGACACGATGTCCTAACTTTTGATAGAAAGGCTGTGTCAATAACACGAGAAAATATTTTAATAATACGACTGAACAACAACTATTGGTGTATTATAAACGAATTTGCTTGCCGCCGTTGTTTATATATGGAATAGTTGAATAGTAAAATTATATTATTAAAATAAAATCAAAGCCAAGTCCAGCCATAATGTTGGCGAGAGCTGGTTTGTGTACTGTTTTGACTGTCTGGTCATACAGGTTAGACTAATAGACTAAACACATGTGTCGTACAAATAACTTATAGAAACCATTAAATCGAGTAATTTTGACATGGTGTGCTGTGCTCGAAGAGTTGAATTCCTCTCTTGGGCTCAATACATACTTTTTTGTCCCCCTGTGTCCTGTAACCTCTACCAACCGAATGACCTGCGTAAGAAAGGGCGTGTTTTTTGTTTAAAGTCACCAGTGTGTTGCGATCATATGCGATGTGTGTTACAGGTTGTGCATGTTTAAGAATGAATTGTTGTGGACTGATTCACCATGGGACACAGTACACACACACTGCGCACGCGCACACACACACACACAGACACTCCGGTCCAGTGACGATGTGTAGAAAGTAGTAACACGGCCTCTGATTGGAGGATTCTGGCAGGGTGAATTGTCCATGGCTTGACGACCGGGAATTTATCATCACTTATAATGTTTTATCATCACTTTGAAGAGTTTTGACTGCATTTTTGAGGCGTTTCCCAGGACTGGATTGTAACGGGGAAACCATGTCGGACGCAGAAGGAGCTCGAAGTCCGGAGCAGCTGAATAAATTTGAGAAAGTGTCCGGGAGGCCGCAATTGTGTCTGTCGCTAATAGGTCTGTACAAACAGTAGCACGACGTGCTAGTAGCTAACGTTGCCACAGCAGCTCCAGCAAACAAATGACATGTTATGAACATAACTCTTAGACATATGCACTCTCCGATTCACATATGGGTCACACTCAACACTATGACTATTAAAATGTCATATTTTATCACTAACGTTTACAAATGACTTACATCAACATACCCTTTCAATAGTGCCACTTCGATCGTCTGTTATGATCGATACTTATAGAGCCTTGCTAGTAAAATAAGAAATGTCATACATATTTATGATCAATTTGAATTGTGCTACTCTTCTCAGCTTCGTCCATTGATAAGTGGATGAAGCAGATGCGTTGACAATGGACCGAATGGTCTCTGGATAGACTAATTTACAATTGTAATTGTTTAATAAGTTATTATTGAAATCGAAACTATGCAGGCATGTTGTTTCTAGTTCAGTGTTGGATACTTGTCAACGATTGACAAAGGAGGCTTAAGCTGTGTGACATTTGGTAGAACAATTGGCAGTTTAAATTGAGGTATCCACAACGTCCTTATTAATAACTGAGGCCATACCAGCATCATTGAGTACAAAAAAGAAAATAACGAAGACTATATTTAGTGATTGCTGCACTGTAACCACACTAATAACTTGTTTTAGACTTCCTGAATCCTTGTTTCATTAATCGGGGTTAAAACAATGATGTCATCTATCTAGAAGATTGGGGCTCCTATAATATTTTATTTTAGTCAATTTAAACATTTTCCAAAGTGGGCATTTGTTTTTTTAGGAGAACCTTTAGTTAATGGTTTTGTTTATCTGCCAGGTCAGTGCTAATATTATCCAACTTGGCATAGCGAAAACAACTTTGAAGTTCTCTGGTCCAGTCCAAGGCAAAAACTCCCTCATGAGTGAAAGTATTTGAAAACTCCAGAGTGACTTGCTGGCTTCTGACTCATTCAAACTATACAGGGTCCACAGTGTCACTGTCACCATGATATGTCCAAAGCATCATTGCTTGTTATTAAGAAAATCAATTTTAAACCCTTGGCATCTCCGAAAGGATGATGTGGGCCATGATAACCACCCAGTGGTTTCTTGTCCTCTAACCCAGATGCTTTCAACATGTTTGTAAACTATGAACAGGGCAGGCCTACCCAGGTACCTTTTGGCAACGACTACAGGGGGAAACATTACTCCCGTGTGCTCAGGCAAATTCTTCATACTCGATAACGTTCAATTCCTCAATACCCCAAAAACACCTCGCTGTCGTCACGTTATTCCCTGCCAACGACGGTTATCCCCCATGAGTGCCATCTCTCTATTTACTTGGGTTCCTCTTCTTCTACTGACCCTCCGTGTCGCCCTCCAGGCCAACGCACGCCGCCCGCCCGTAGCGGCCACCGCTGCGTGGCTGACAACACCAACCTGTACGTGTTCGGCGGCTACAACCCGGACTACGACGAGTCGGGCGGCCCGGAGAACGAGGACTACCCGCTGTTCCGGGAGCTGTGGCGGTTCCACTTCGCCACGGGGTCCTGGCAGCAGATACGCACAGAGGGCTACATGCCCACAGAGCTGGCCTCCATGTCCGGTGAGTCGCCCGAACTGCGAGGGCACCCGTCGGTACAGCAGCAGCAGCAGCAGCAGCGCGGTTGACGTGTTGTATGGAATACGAAACGCTTTTGCTGGTAGATCCGAGGGCTGGGAGGACTCCTGACACCAGGAGCTCCCCCTGGAAAATGATGCATCGCCATCAGCAGCGCATCCGCTTTCCGTTATATGTGCTCCACAGGGAGCGCCGTGAACCATTCCTTTTGAACATTGAAAATCCTTTGTAGAATGTAAATGCACAATAATCATTTTCTCACCTTTGCAAGGCTGCAGTTCTTCTTCCATCTTCATCTGTACTTGGAATATACCTCCTCTGGATATAGTGAAATGCTTCGGATCAATGCCGTATATTTATTTAGGACGATACTCATCTATATATATATATATATTTTTTAATCTCATTTGTCACCTCAGCTGTTCTGCACGGCAACAACCTGCTGGTTTTCGGCGGCACCGGCATCCCGTTCGGGGAGAACAACGGAAACGACGTGCACGTTTGCAACGTGAAGTACAAGCGCTGGTCCCTGCTCAACTGCCGGGGCAAGAAGCCCAACAGAATCTACGGACAGGTACAGTACCCGCCAAATCGGATTTAGCATCATTGGTTTCAAATTGGCTTTGTGGACACTTGATGCTGAAATGAGCTAACCTGCTATAATGACAGCGTGTTGTGAAGAAACGGGGTCCTATATAAAAAAAAAAATCACAGAAGTTGGACCATTGCCATGAAATGCAAATCCCAGGCTTTACACGGAAACAGAGTTGGTGTTGCAGACTGATTTCTTAAGCAACACGCATATGAAGCGGTAATCCCCTATATGACCTAATAGCCAAGCGTGAAGTCTTACTCAAATAAAAAGGCTTCCGTTTGTTTTGCCAGCGCATACACAGCATACTCTCGATTTAATTTCATTAGGCCATTATTTGATTCATTCATGTTCTCTCCGCAGGCGATGGCCATTATAAACGGCCACCTGTACGTGTTTGGGGGAACGACGGGCTACATTTATAGCACAGACTTGCACAGGCTGGACCTGACCACCAGGGATTGGACCCATCTGAAGCCCAACAACCCCCCCCACGACCTGCCCGAGGAACGGTAGGTTTGTCCTTTTTTACGGGATCCCCGATAACGGTGCATTTATGTGGAAGGGAGAAAAACAAGTAGCTGGTGAGAGAGAAAGAGAGAGAGGGGGGGGGGTGTGTGTGTGTGTGTGTGTGTGTGTGTGTGTGTGTG
>JAOPJO010000078.1:9976754-9993422 GCA_027123675.1 Molva macrophthalma | reverse complement strand
CACACACACACACACACACACACACACACACACACACACACACACACACACACACACACACACACACACTTATTTTTCTGTTTATTTTGGAGGCTAAATTTCGAAAACATTATGGGTCGACGGAGGAATCAAAACCCATTTAATCTGAAATAGTCAGAATAACAATGTTAGGATATTAACAGAAATGTGCGCTGAAGCCTTTGTTCAGGAGGAAAATATGTTTTTGCTCTGCTTCCAACTGGAATCGGCAAGAGAGAAGAGAACAAGCTGGTCAATTAGTTATTTAATCTGATTGGCTGGATTTTTAGTTTTTTTTACAACGCAAGGCCATACCCGTCTGTGGAAATCAATCAATGCCCAGCCAAGGCCAGACTGATATACATTGAGGAACGCAAACTTGAATATCTAGATGGTCTCGTAAGGCTAATATCTTCTTCAATTTCACACCAAAGGTCAACTGCTACAAACAGTTTGTTTACAATCTTCGCCGTCCAGTAGTTTTGCATCTTTCAAATCACATGACCGCACCCATAGATGCATGTCACATCACAAATCACACAAGGAAGTATGTGACCTTCAAATGGGGGGAGGGGAACTATGGGGCCGACGACTCACAGGTATGAAGAGAATACACCCCAGCAGGGTCCCGGTGAGGGCGGACTTCACCAGCTCCTCGAAACACTTGGTCCTGGCGTGGTGTCCCTGGAGCAGAGCCGTGATGTAGAACGTGATCTCCGTGATGGAGCCGAACGTGGCGTTCACCACCGCCCCCACCGCAAAGTTACTCTGGGCAGAGATGCTATGGAGAAAGATGCCTTCATTTCAAAATGACTTGTGATGACAAGGCTACTCATGACCCACCACAGCACACACACACACACACACATCTAGTTGTTCAAAAGGTCTATTGGCTTTCAGATAGATTAAGTCCCATTTGTCCCAATTTGAAAATTAAAAAATGTCACTAGTTCCATAATCAATGATTACATATCAATTATCTTGTGGTCATCCACATCCAGGTTGCCTTGCCATTCGGCTGAGCTGTGTGGGACGTTACCTGGCGATGCCCATGCCAATGTAGTAGGAGAGCGGTATGATGGAGATGATGGATGTGAGAAACTTGGCCCCCATGCTGGTGTAGTGGTTGCTCCGGTCCACGTAGCCCAGGACCAGCGTGAACAGCACCACCGGGAGGATGTCTGCAGGGAGCGCACACTTAAGGACCGTAGCGCCGAGATAGCGAACAGACAGGACCAGATTAAATCACTATGCATGTACCATGTGTGTACTCCTCATGATCCTCCCTGATTGTACCTTGTAATCACCGTTTATACAGTGGCAGAGGTAACATTTGGGAGTTGTAAAAGAGAGCAGAAAAATGAACAACCTAAAACACGTTCTCCCTCTCTACTCCCTCCCACCCTACGTTTCTTCGCCATTGAAAAGTGTTCATTCACGCACCTGTGGTCGAGCTATAATAACGCTGTGTGCTTAAAACCTGTATCTGATTGGTGATTACCTGAACCAAATCAGGGGAGAGATGCACTGATTGGTCAGAAATGAGCTGGGAGCGGTCTAAAATATGAATAGTCTCCTATAGATGCAGACACACATGAGATGCTCTGAGATATTCTCTCAAAGCATTTCACTCACTAATAGCTGACGGGTGGCAATGGTATTTCTAACAAAGTACACTATAATTAAAGCACTCGAATCTTACCTAAAGCATTTTTTATTTATGTATTTAATTTAGACCATAGAGAGGCAGGCCTCGACATCTAACTAAAAAGCTGCAAAGACACAGACAATAGCTTTGGTTAAACTGCACAAAAGGATACTGAGAGCAAAGATGTTGATGCCCTGGACAGTATATTTATAATAATACCAGTTCAGGGCTTGATAGCAACACAGGACCACCTTGGTATCAGAAGTATAGGTCTGAAAAAAAAGGGGAAAACATTTTCTTACAATCCACTTGTCAACCACCAACATGCTATATAATCAACACTGGAAATGTCAATGTTGCCTTTGGGTTAATCAGGCACACATTTCCCCCAGCCAGGCGGTGGGGGAACCAACATGGCACTAAGTGCACAAGGCCCATACCTTTTCTCGACGTCGGATCTGGACGTTCTCCGGTGGCATCAGCAGGACCGTGGTGAGGGTACGAGCGTTCATCTTGGCCACGGGGATGGTGAAGACCAGCAGCCAGGAGACGCAACAGGCCAGGGAGTGGACCAGAGCTAGGGGTGGGTAGGCCAAGACCAGCCACACGTAGGTGCTGAAGCGACACTGGATTTAAAAGAGAGGGAAAAAAAAATAAAATCGACCCGTATTAGCTCAAAAACACAGTCATGCCGTAAGCATGCAAGTCTGAACTGTTCTGAAGATCGCTATTTCAAGGTTCTTGAAATGCCAATTTACAAGCAGCGACATGAATGAAAAACGTCCATCCGCCTCCCCCTCACCCAAAGGTGGGGTGGGCGGTCCTCCAGGGAGCTTGGGACAGGGATGCTAACGGCGGCAGGGGACGACACCAACAGAGGAGCGGCCTCCTCCGTGACCCGGTCGGGGTCACCGCCTTCTTCGTCCCGTTCTTCCGGAATGGCCTCACAGTGTGGAACCTTTGCGCGGCCCTCCGTTGCTCCGTCGCTGACCTGCAAACACAGGGGCCGTGTTCCAATTGTTCCCTGTATAATTAACACTAGAGTACACCGTTTAGGGTACAAGTATATGGGGGGAATTCAGACACTAATTAGGCGCCACGGATCCATCCCATGACGTGTATTGGCATAAACAAGGCGACACGTGTTGGATGTCACCCTGTGACTCGTTAGCATTAAAAACCTGTGTCTGCCGACCGTTTTTATTGGATGAAAACCGATGACAGTGAAAATCGGCATGCGACATGGAATATAGTGCGGAAATAAGTGCACATCAGTTGTAGACTTATCTTAGGGTGCATTATGGGTATTAGAGCGGACAATAGCGGTCTGGGGGATTAAACCATCGTAACCATCTCTCCGAGTTTCACTTAAACATCAGCTACGAATATAATTTGTCAAAATTACTTTCTTGAAACAATTCTGCGGAAAAGCATTTAGCCTGAGGGCGCTCTTGCTACGAATGTAACACATTCACATTCATAACACAATATAGCACTTTATGGAATAAGGTCTTTTGAAATTAATGCATGTTGCCAAGCAACACCCTATATAGGGAAACTGATTTGCACACTTCATTTATTATTATTTTGGGGTTATGGTGGGGTTTCAGGGTTAGGTTACTGTACCTTTTCTATTGACTTTCCAAACGGCCACATGAAGTAGCATGTCAGCTTCCAACATAGTTTCCCTGAAAAGTAAAGAATACGGCAACGTTTCAGACTCCAACAGAGGATCTACCAGATACGTGAATCTGAAATGTTATTTACACGCAGACATAGAAACACACACACCGTAAGGGGCACCACATATCGTGAGAAACATGATGGGACACATTAACAGGTAGCTCAGCGAGATCCACCAGCCAAACATGATGACGTAGAACACATTTCCACAGGTGAGCCCAGAGCCTGGAATAAAGGAAAACAGTAGTGAGTAATGAACAGAACAGACTGGGGGGAAAGTAACACTATAAATCAGGTAATACCTTTCCTTAAACCTGCACTATGAACACCTTCCCATCAGCAACCTCTAGTGGCTTTGTAGTGTCCCTTCATGAGTCAATCCCTGGATGGATTGACTCATGAATGGACACGTTTTATTCTTGAGAAATTGATTGTATATAAAGTGTATATAAAAGCTGCAGTAGAAAAGTTAGAGTGCAGGTTCAACCATGATATAACAATTGCTGGTCCTAGAACTCATGCGGTTTGGATCAATGTGTTTTTTCACCGCCATCAACTTAGTTGATAGCTTAGTTGAAATAGCGGGGAAAAGGTGTTGTGGTGGGTGTGAAAAGATATGAAAAGACAGGAGAAGATATGCGAGACCTCCAGCTTGTGGTTTGACGACGTTGAGCTCGGAGTAGAGCTCCTGGACCTCAGCAGACCGGTCCTCAATGGGCCTCTCGGTTACATGGCTCTTCCACTTCCTGAAGCCAAACTGCAAAAAGAAAAAAGACAGATTGCACATGTTGGCAATGCATCAGTTACACACAGACACACACAAAATGTGAGAGAGAGATAAAGGAAGTAGATCAGTCATTAGATGATGTAGATGTCGTTTAGTTACATCAAGGAGTTTTGGGCACACAAAACCATTGGGGCATAGATCATAAGTGAGTAGGAGGGTCCTCCTCCCACAGTATTTTTAATACACATTTGACTTTGAACTAAGGATTAAAATCACTGAACAATTGTACAATTCATAATAAGTAACTTTTGCATGTTGCACTTTTTCTGTCATTCAAAGTCATGCTTGGAGGGAGGGAGGTACAACAAGTAGAGGAACACTGCTCCCTCGCATCCTACAACCACTACAATACATTCTTTGATGGAGGACGAGTATGGGGGTGTCTGAGAGGATGCTTCACCTTGTAGTTGTTGGCCACTCTGTTGGCCTCCAGCTCATTCTCAGCTCGGATGGTGGCCTTGGCGGTGGCGTCGCGCCAGCAGTCTTCGCTGCACCGCGTGGACGTGGAGCAGGCCGGCGTGCCAAACTGGCCCCCTGTGTGGGGCACACCACGGACAGGAGGTTGTGTTAGACCCACGTCAGCAGGTGCTGCAGGCAAGACTTCACCGCTATCATTTGAGAGTGTCATTTGTAAGAAATGCCATCTCCATCCGTCATCAGTTATCAGAAAGGCTCTGTGAGAAGATCTGTTCTGGTTGACCGCGTGCCTGCCTCTGCATGAGACCATTTAGATGTTAGACCATTCCCGGATTATTACTGACCAATCTTCCCTGATTGGTTCGCGGAAACCATTTCGCCCGTCAATCACTGGTGATCATTAGCGGTAAAAATCCCCATTGCTATGGAAAATACAATTGTACCATTTTTATAATACAAATGATAAAAATGTATTTGATGAACATATTTTTCTCTTCTGCATCCTGCGAGCCTCCATAGTCCCCTGCTGCAAACCACTTTTGGGTCCTGACCCACAGATTGATAACCACTGGTCTAGAGGTGGGCGGCTACCAAGCAAGTGATCGTTACCTCCGTGGACGGCCAGGTAACATTTGGGCGTATAATGGCCGAGGAACTGAGAGGTCTCCTGAGAAGACGTTTCGCCAAGCTCTGGGATGTGGGTGCCAACTGATAGTCTTTCGCATGGAGACGGTTGCCTTGGAAGCCAGGGATGCTGCGGATGTAGATGCTGCTGCTGCTGCTGCTGTTGCTCAGGGTTGTCACGGTAGTCTGAATAGCCGGGGGCATAATGAATGGATGATGTCAGACTTTGTTGTTGAGAAATTGACTATACCCTTAGAAGGATTATAATAATTATCTTGCCTTTATATGCTATAAGAATGAGACAGGCGTGGAAAGTCTTTGGTGAGTCTCCTGAAGAGATTCTTGTTCCTTGAAAGATCATCCGATGTTCTGTGCCACATGCATGCACTTATATTCTTTGTACAATATAATTCTTCTGTTAAGGTCGAGACAACCTAATGGTCAGAGAACGTTGTGAAAGGAATGGACAAGTGTATCCACCAATGTGAAAGGGGAAGGGAGGCCATGTTGTGCTTGAAGACCATAAACATAACTAAAACAACGGGAGTTGCTTGATGTTGAAGCCATGTATGGGAATTGTTTGATAACAACCTTGGCTTGGAGCTCATGGGAGGAATCACAGAGCGAGAGGATAAACACGTTGTGCCGAAGCTGGAAAAGCACGTGTTCTGCAGACCAGCTCGGCTTTTGTATTACTTTGTTCTAAATATAAGTCTTAGCGTTTATTCTGTTTCTGTTTCATGATCTCTTTCCTTGGTAGAGTTTAAGTGCTGTACACCACACTGCCACAACAAGAAAATAAATGAGAGATGAGAGAGAAATGATAACAGTGGTGTAAGATTAGAACGTGATCATCGTTCTGCTCCTACTTTTTCTGAATGAAAATATTAAATCAAGTAATGTTGACCTAAACTACTGCTATACATGTTTCGCACACACTTTAACATCAGGATTTTCTCAAGGTATGTGACCGGTAATAATGCTTAATAGTTCCTTGAGAATAACTTATTCAACTTCAACTTTATTTCAAGTTAAAAATATGTCAATAACGTTAAAACAACTCGAAACAGAAGTGAAACAACAACTAAAAACGCATTATTAAAGATGTCTATTCGGATTTCTAATGCCTGAAATTAATGACTGCTACTCGTTCTATGAATCTGAACATGACAATAAACTTAAAATCTAATCTAAAACTAATAGACCAGGATCAGTTTTCAAAAGGTGCATTTCTCGATTTATTATGAAGGCTTCTGGCCCCATGTCGGTCTGTGACGAACCAAAAACTCCTGACAGTCATGCAAGATGCTGCTGCGCTTTCTATCAGCAGTAGGCGTCTACTAAAATCCCATAATCAATTAATTTATGCATGGATTTTAAAAAAGCATTGGCATTTTACAATACGTGATCTGTGCTGTAGTTTTTACTGCCCGGGTTAAAAACAAAAAAAGCAGGCCATTTAATTTGGATTTAAGACATGTAATCAGGTATCCTACAAGGCACGCTCACGTCTAAACACTGATGATCAACTCTAAACAAGCATCGATATTAATAAGGGCGATACTTCAAGTAGGCCTATGCAGCTCAAAATGCACGTCATACAATGCATTCAATTAAAGGACAATCAAGAACACACACGTCAGTGTAGGAAACCCCCAAATCACTCTAACAAACTAATGTTCATACGATGGTTGTCAATGTAATCATATAGGCTATGTTTGAAGGACCGATTGGAAATGTCGCTAACACGACAATAATTACATGGGCTAGTGTGACGTAGAGACGCAGGTGATACAAAAATTACAATAATAATTTGAGGCCTAACTTGAATTGGCAATACCAAATTATAAAGTAAAAGGTTCGCATTACAATTGCAATAAAAAGAAAAATCTATCTTTAAACGTACATTTCCAGAAGTTCCTAGGACTACATGCTTTAAGTTGAACACACAAGTAGGCCTACACGTGTTAAACTTTATGCTACAGGTAAACGCAACAACTATAGAGGCTGCCAATACCGCATGTTTGACCTTACCTGGGCTGTTGGCAGCAGACCTTCTCCTTAAAGTTTCTATATCATTTGCCAGCAGTAACGCGGTGTTTTGGGACATGTTTTTGGTCGACTTTGGCTGTTTGTTGTGTTTGCTGTAGTCCCTTGCTGTCCCACCATCTCTGTCCGCCGTGCAAAGCGCGTGCTGTTCTACTGGAGCTATGTGGTACACGAAACGACTCGTTCATTTGAATTGATTCGTTTTAATCGGTCGGTCGAATGAGCTCTTCACGACCAATTATATCGATTCGTGAATAAAGTATTTTAAGAAAGGACTGTAGACCGTCTTTCAAAAAGGAAAAAAAAATAAAATCCCAAAAATTGGAACATACTTGAAGCTTACATTGATAACAATAAGTAAGTTAGTAAATTAGGGATTTCCGTTGTGCATCACTTATTGTACTCTACCCCCATCAGTAAAGGGCGAACTACTACCGAGTTCAATCTTTAATTTGCAATGGTTATTATTTTTATTTCTTACAATTTATATCAGGCAAATACAGATGCGGCCACCACTTCAGAATCATATTAGCCCATTACCAAATACATGATTCTATGGTTTAGTCATAGTTATTGAGAAATACCTTTTCTTTATTTTTAAATGTATTTGTATACCATATGTATACTATGTATACTATGTTTTGTATACCATATTTGTATACCATATGTCAAGAAGGTTTTTGTTATACTAAAACAAGTAGTACCTCCTGCACAATAATAAAACCATCTTCCACCATTTGCCAGTCAAACCCTTCCCAATCTACTTGTAAATCAACAGACTACAGTGTTGACTTCAGTAGGTTGTAAACCGTGGGATGGAGCCTAAGAAAGAGCATCTCCTGGAAATCCTCTTGAGTATCTCCAGGAGCAACCAGTGGGCTACTGATGTTCAATATACACGTATATTTTCACAATGAAGCAACCATTGGACATTAACCATCAAGAAGTTAGAGAACTTGAAAGTCAAATGAACAGGTAGATTCTGGCTACATCCTGAAGCCAGAATTGAAAAATAATGCTAGTCATCATGTAATCTTTACGTCAGTATTTTTATTGCAAATCAAAATGGATGCATAAAGAAAAATGTGATTCTGCAACTCAAATGCCCACACACACAGAAACCTCTAGTTGTGATTCATTGGAGGAATCATAACTAACAGTCAATTGTAGAATTGTCTTTGTTGAATTATCACATTTGCCCTCAGGAAGAGCATAAAGGCAGTACATATTTGTATTTGAGTAAATAAACTAATGATTCTTCAATAGCCCGAGGTACGTTTGGCCAGTAAACAAATCATGTCCGAAGTCTCCATTAATAACACAAGGCTTTCACAGACAATGATTTAACTAATACATTTCAAAAGTTGCACTTGCTGACTCGTGTTTGCCGTGTTTATCGGCCAATAGAGTCCAGGTCCCATTGGAAGACACTCTACCATTGGTCCAATGTTGTGCGTGTTGAGCAGTGATTAGTGGAGCAGGGGAACCCTCAGCCTCCAGGTGGGCAAATATGAAGCATGGTAAAGGAGAATGTGGACACATTTGTACCACTCACCACTCTAATAGGTACACAGACGGTAATATTAATCCATCAGACAACAATCAGAACTGACTTTATTTAGCCTCTGCTTCATCCAGAATGGGGTGGTTTTGGATAGCGGGGTTGATGCTCTTCTTGCATTCAGTAAGCATATTGATGATTTATTTAGGTATTTTTCCATCAACAACCTAACAATCATTTGTAGTTTTATCTTCATCATTGTACATTATTTTCAGTGAGTTTTAAATAACACATTTTAGCATTAAATATATCCGATATCATCAAATATAAATAACATATACATATACACATCATTTGAGAATCGCATCACAGTTCAGCGGCTGGTGATGTTTGATAAGCAGTGTATTGGAGGTAGCCACGGATGATGTAAGATATGTCCAGCTGACCTATGACCTCCAAGCCTCTTCTACCCATAGTCGTCCTCATTCGGATTCTACAGAGCTGCTGTAGACTGAGGGGGGTGCCTGTGGAAAAGATACACACGTTGTATTGGTCAGACAAGAAGCAACATGCCATCTAGTGAATGGGCCATTTCCCTAGGGGCCATCTTGGTTCCATCTTGGCTCTAAACAGTAGCAAGCTAACATTTAGAAGCTAGCTTCTAGAATCCTGGACTTTTCTTGTCTTCTTCTTGTGCTGTTCGGGGTTATCTTCCGATATGTGTAGTATTTGTACTTTATTGTTGATGAGTCACTGTCTATTCGGTCAGCCTTATCGCTGCACTGGAACCAGTGTGGTTACCAGATTGGGTGTTGAACCCCCAAAGACAAACTTGATGTTATATTATCTGGATGTATATTTTAATGGCCCTCGGCGTAGCTTACTCCCATAAGCCTTGAGGCAGGTTCCAGCGGGTGAGCTGGGTTTAGTGTAGTCCAAGGGTTTACATCCGTGGCGGTCTTTGGCCTGCGTGTTCCCGCCAAACTCCACCAGCAGGTTGATCATGTCGGCCGCCTCGCCCCGCGCTGCGTGGTGTAGAGCCGTCTCCTCCGACTTGGATGAATTCACGTTGGCTCCTGAGGGAAGAATAAAAAATAAGAATAAACGGCTCCAGTGTAGGCTACTTGGGTGAGTTCTGTGATAATGTAATAATGATGTGATAATTCTATACGATGTTTGAATTAATATATTTAGAACATCATGTTGTTTAAAAATAAAATGAGTGCAGCACTGTACGTTTAAGTGAACACCATTGTACACCATTATATATATATATATATATGTATATATATATATATATATAAATACAAACTTAATTAACAACGTAGGAGAAGCTACACTGGCCTGTAAGGTGCCAGTAGGTACTTCCAAAATGATGTCATTGTCTACGACAGCATCGAGTAACAAGTGTCAAGTGATGAGGTTCCTTGATAGATTCATAAATTATATTTAGTTATTACGTCTGTAAAACTATAGGTCAAGCTGAATTCTGAAGTAAGAAGGCGGTTATTATTATTAAAAGTTAGAGACGCGTCCTCTCTTGACCTGCTGGTCCTTTCTGGGCTACTTTAGAAACATGGCGGTGCAACATGACAGGCAAGAGGACCCGCTCCCTATGCAGATATAAAGGGCTCATTCTAAGGTAGTGAAAACACAACGGTTCTCATGGGGTTCTACACTAATTAAAACATACTTATGAATATTATATTTTATTTCTGCCAAGCCCATTTCGCCAAATGCCACTGTATTCTACACACTGCACCTTTAACAGAAATGACCCCAAAAAACTGGAAAAACAGTGCTCCCTAATGACCAGAACATAGACTTTCAACTGTGTTCTATTTCAACCTGCATTAAGCAGCTCCAAGGCACAGTCCACATGGCCTTTGGCACAGGCGGTGTGAAGAGGGGGTGTGTGGTCTGTGTCGCAGGCCTCAAGCTCCGCCCCCTTGGTGATCAACAACCTCATAATTTCCACATTACCTGAGGGGGACACGAGACACAAGGCCGAAGAACAGCTGAATCATTAATCATGATCATCAATAATCATAAATTCTTGTTAGTGTAATTATTAACCATTGACTTACATACAAAGTTATTCAACTATTCTGAGCCTGTGTGTGGTGTCTGACCTCGTGTGCAGGACTCGTGAAGAGGGGATGCTGGGGGACATGGGTTAACTTTGGCCCCTCGTTTCAGCAACAACTTGACGCAAGCCAAGCTGCCCGCTGCGCAGGCGTGACAGAGAGGAGTGCTGCCCTGGATTGTCCGGACGTCCACCTGGGGGCGCCAGGGTGCGAGATGAAAGCACAATGGCACCATGAAACCTTCAGGCAATTAAAAATATGTATTACATTTATTTCCAAAATAAAATGTCCTCGGGAACGTGAATTCAAAATGTATTAATTAAATCAAAGTTGATTATTATCAAGCATCCTTTGAACCATCGATCAAAAAGGTATTTCAGATAATGTACCCCAGCTGGTGGAGCTTGGTTGCAAGTATGTTTACTATGCATTATTTCAGTAAGAATAGGGGCTATGCTCATTGGCCTACAAAGACTCCAACAATACAATAATATAATAATAAAAAATAAACCAAAGGAAAGAAACTCAGCGGCATATAACCAGTTAAGCACACACATATAGCCTATCCAACATTACATTTAATCTCACTTTACCTGCGCCCCCGCCTCTAACAACATCCGGACACAGTTGGGATGTGCTTGTATGCAGGCCTCATGTAGAGCCGTGATGTTATCTACAGTCACCATGTTTACCGACGCTCCGCTCTCTATCAGCTGTTTCAGCTGCAGCGCACGGCCCTGGGACGCCGCCTCGTGGAGGGCCGTCCGGTCTGCCCAGGAACCTTAACAGTTAGCACAACAACAAACCTCTGTCAAACACCCCCGTCGAAAACCTATGTGTCCGAAAAAATGTAAGCGCTAACAGCTCCAGTCGCTAATACGCAAAGTTAAAATAAAATAAAAACAAAAACATTGAACATACAAGGTTCATTTTCTGTGCTTTATGGCGTGAACATCAAGTCTGAATTTGGTATGAAATTAGCTCACCAGTATCACAAAGAGACGAACGGCGAGCGGCTGTTACTTCCATGATGTCAACAAGAATTTAGCAAGAAATGCATTCTGTACGTAAGTAAGCTCGCTGAGTAAGTACGTAAGCTCTGCTCCAGGCATATTTTTAGGTACAGCGACGGACGGGTTGGAAACGCCAGGCATTGTGGGAGTAGTAGTTCGTTATAGTTGTAGCGCATGTAGTGTGGGGTTTACATTTTAATATGACCAAAATATAAAAATGAACACCTTTGTTGTTTCTTGAGCTAATATGTTAAAACTGCATGATTTCGGATTTACTTTTAAATGGTATGCCTCGGTAACTTGAAATGTGCTCAGTTCATATAAAAATGTGCTCCATTCAAACTATCACTGTCTTGGTTTAGTCATGTCCTGTAAATAAAAACAATGCAAAAATGCAATTACATTTATGGTCAATTATATTACCTGTACAAAATACCATTACAGCTTTCAACATTTAATTAGGAGCAAGTTCAAAACATGGTAATCAATAAAACAAAACAAGGAAAGACTTGGTTTTTCATTCTTTTTTACTTTGCAGTACAGAAATCATTTGAACCCACCATGTTTTACAATGTTAAAAACAGATGACGATACAGGGCTCTTATCAATTCAATACTGATGTAGTTGACATTTGGTCCTTCTAAAGCGAATCACAACCCGCCCCCTCCAATCACAACCGGTCTTTAAATGCTTCATCTTTTTTTTTTTGCATAATACAGGAACTATAATAATATGTCTCCTTGGATACGTTATATTTACTTAAGCTTCTGCAAACAGGAGCAGGCCGTTTGCCTTTATGCTGATCTATATTTGTAATGGTGGCTTGGCTTTCAGTACAGTGTGGCGCTTTGCCCCGATCGGGCAACAATAGTGTCGATGAGACACCTTCCGGGGTGTAACCGACAGCCATTGGATTGTGATGGCTCCTCCCACATCTTTCACCGCGTGAACTCTTGAATTACAATCGACACATCTTGCATATTATCTCGTCAGTTGTGCCCGCAAATTAAACGTTTGTAAGGGGGTGTTCTTAAAAGCCACTGAGCCCTGTAAGACAACATTCAGTAGAACACCACAGAAGAAGCCAAGCCACTCGTTTTTACCTCAACCAAAAAAACAAAACAACAAAACTCACGAGACAAATAGCACATGGCTGTTGATGTCACATATCTTCCAAGTACTTCGGCATGACACTATTTAAATCTTCAGGTAAAGAAGGACAGCCCCCCCCCCCCTCCCCCCAATCCAATGAACAATTTAACTACTGATTTGATACATCATTTCTTTTGGCATCTTTGGAATATGTGCTCCTGGTCCAAGTAGAGGAGAGTGTGGAACATGATTGATGATGGTTGTGTGGGCCTAGTGTATATCTGAACTCAGTGCAACCTTTGAGAATGAGATTAGAAGAAAATAAAATCAGAACAAAACCCAGCTCTCACCCCTTTCACCCCTCTACCCACCGACACTCCTACAGCTTCCTGAATGGGCACATAACATAAACGTAAGATCATCTGCCTGCACTCGCGTGTGTACATTTTTGGGTACTTTTTTTTTTTTTCTTCCTTCTCCTAGTTGTACGATAAGATCTGGGGGTCGACGACAGCCTCGGGAACGTTGGGAGAAGGGGGAGGGGGTCGGCGACGTCATGACTCCGAAACCCGGCCCCCCCCGTTATTCAGTGTCGCCGAAGATGTCGTTCTGCTTGCGGTTTATGTCCCCAAAGTCAAAGTCCGTGCCGGTCATCCTCTTGAAGATGTCCTTGATGTCATCGCAGGTGGTCTCAAAGTGAGTGGTGGCGTCGTACGAGCGGGAGATGAAGATCTGACCGGAGGAAATGGAGGAAAGAGAGCGGGAGGAAGGAAAGCCCCGTTGAGTGCACCAATAAAAGAAGGGGGACACATGCGGTTTAAACCAGCATGTTACATGCTTGGACCTCATCCCTCTTCTGATATTTTGCCCGTCAAAATATTCATATACACAGTAGGCCTCTGATAATAACCAGATAGCTTATGATCATTTGCATTAAGTCATTTGACATAATAGCTTATTTCTGACCAATCAGGCTTTTTTCTTTTTAACTCCATCTTGCCTGTCAACCCAGACAGGCAAGGACATTTTTCTAAATATGTCTCTCTTCTCCTCTTCGCAACTCTCAAATCTTAGCTACAGCAGATTTAACGCCATTATCCAGGCTGTGTCTTAAGTTAATAGGAAAAAAAAGCCTTTTGCTTGCATTTTCCAATAGGTTTTTGAATGGATGAGTGTGAGGAGTGCTGACCTGGCTGTCGGTGCCCATGTCGGTGGGGGCATACAGGTCGCTGGTGCTCACAAACTTCTGCTCGATGGGCTCCAGCAGATCCAGGGCCGGCTTGAGCTCCTTCTCGGGCTCGCTGGTCTCCACTGTGGTGCTCACGATGGCCACGTACTTACCCTTGGCGGCGACGTTGTGCGCACAGGAGACCATGCACACGTAGATGTCTGTAACAACAACAAAAACAACAATGACGACGATAAGAACATTAAGGGGGGGAAACAAAATTATAAATCACACATGTAAAAATTATTTTCTTTTTTACAATGACTTGGATTAACCTGCACATAACATGACGCACGTTTGCTTGTACGTCTTTTCCGTTTTCGTTATTACTTGTTGCTTCATTGGGGTATTTTATATGCCAATACAGAACAGACGCTTGTATAATAATGACTACAGTTTAATTTATTCAAGCAACTAAGTATTTTCTTTATTTATAGAGTGAAAATCACCATTTCACCATAACAGCACTCCAAAAAGTCCACTGTACAAAACACAAAAAAAAATTGACTTATAGGATCGAACCCAGCACCACCAAGACGTTAAAATCAAACCACAACAAAAGTCAGTTTCGGTTCTAGTGAAATGTGGACAACAGCCCCCGCTTTTCTGCTACTTGATGCGATCACCAATCTCAAGGGACTTCCTCTCAAAGTAGGCACTTCCTGTGTGTGCTCACCGTGCTTCCTGTTGACCTGGTTCTGGGGGATGATGATCTGGCAGGAGTTGACATCGTTGGTGTTCTTGATGGGGTGGCTCATGACACAGATGACCCGGATCACCTGTCCCACCTTGTTGGCGCGGTCACTCATGTAGCTAGGGTCACAGATCAGCTGCTTGCAGCGCGCAATCTGTGGAGAGGGGGCAAGAGAGACAGAGTTAGGGTAAGGGTCACAAACGGACCAAAAACATATCAACATTTATATATGGGGGAGGGTGGCCAGGACCCTGGCGCTGACTGCACAGATCCCAGCAATGGTAGCCTGTTTCTACACAGGATACTGTGCCGGTTTTACTTTTTAACTGATTCCATTCCTGTGCCATGCGAATCAATGTCCTTCTCTCTGGTCTTCTCTAGCACTTCCTTGTTTACATCATAGATGTAAACCATGACCAACAACAAAGTGTCAATTTACGCATTACAAAGTTGTAACTAGTTAGGGTATAACTTACGTTTTCGTGGTGCAACTTAGTTAACTGCTAGTTTGAAACTAGCAGCCAAGGACTTGGTAAGGAATTTACGCACAAACTTAGTAACAAACACTTAGCTGGGCAACCCACTCTGAATTTTTCATTAATGGGAACCATTGTGCTTGAATATTTTCTAATATAAGAGAACTGCTTCATAGATTCCTTGGTCCCATTTGGAGAACATAAATCCCAAACAGATGATGTCAACGGCCCAAAATCTCTGCAATTTCTATCACAGAAAATGAGATTGCAGACCGATTTTATTTCAAACACGCGTATGAAGCAGTGCTTGATTATATTTAGAAAATTATGCCAAGCATGATGACCATTTAAGGAGCCAACTTAGGATGACTGCGATTTGAACGCTTTAACAAAGCATGTAATTCTAAGCACGGGTTTTTCCCTTGGTTAATGAAACCAATGTAAACCCTAACTCCTCACCTCTCCTTCAGACTTGACCCCGACCACCTTGCCGTTCTCCATGATTATCTCCTCAATGGGCTTGTTCAACATGTAGATCCCTCCATAGATGGCACTTAGCCTGGGAGAGACAAACACACAGAAAACCCCCATTCAAAGAAAAATCCAGGACAATGGCCTCATACATTATACTGCAATGAATGGTTGTCAAAATTGATATCTGCTCACACCATAATGCTACTGAATACGACCAATACAAAGTAATTATCTGCAGTAATTATCTGAGCTCTTCAAAGACCATCTACAAATGTATGCAGATTACAAAGTAGTGATGATCTTTTATTATTTAGAGTTGAACAATCTACTGGCCAAGCAGTTGGTTTAATGTGTAACCCTAAATTGGTTTTACCCGTCACATGGTCAAACCTATCCGTCATTGGCTGGTGGCAGGTTTAAAAGGGGGGTAGGCTCACCTGGCAAAGCCCTGGGGCAGCTCCCCCAGCCCGTAGAGGGGGTACAGGTAGGGACTCTTGCCGTATCTGGCCAGAGACTCGCTGTACAGTTTTATCCTGTTGATGGAATCCAGGCAGGGTTCATCCAGGTATCTGAAACACAAGGGAGAACATTGGGGATTTATAAACTCAAATGCGGCAAATCTCTACCCACTCTGGGTTCTCTTTGCAATTTGTCCCTGCACAGTAACAAGTTATTGGTAATGAAATGCTTGATTTTTAAATTTTATTTTTGTGCACGAGAAACGAAAAAAGCGCTAGTCTACAAAATAAAAAAAATAAAGTAGAAAGTATAACCTAAATTAGTCATGATGTGATTGTAGCCCTACTTCACACACACACACACACACACACACACACACACACACACACACACACACACACACACACACACACACACA
>JAOPJO010000078.1:9948750-9966752 GCA_027123675.1 Molva macrophthalma | reverse complement strand
CACACACACACACACACACACACACACACACACACACACACACACACACACACACACACACACACACACAAATTAGGGTTTGTACAAATATCTAAACTTTGTTTCTACTACGAAAGAAATGTAATTTGTCTCATAAATCACACTTTAGATTGATATCTAAAGTCTGATGGCAGACAAGCTCAAACTGGGTGAACTAGGCGTTTCACTTTATTTCGCTTCATAGGTTCACCAAGCACAAAATTGGTGAACCCAAAATCTGCCAGCAGTGCCAGCAGTAAAGTTTCATCCCTCGTGCAAATTACTTTTTCTGCGATAGAATATCAATGAAACAGGGAAACAAGGCGTAACACCAAAGGAGTACTGCTATAACAAAGTAGGAAGGCTGGATTATAATTTACAATGTTATGTACCCCATGTATCTCCAGAAGCATTTTTCCCACAGCTATGTGTCCGTTCCGAACAGCATCCATGAAAGGTGTGACCCCACAGCTGTCACCACTGTCTGGAATGTAGCCACATCTGGAAGAAGTCCATCAGAAGAAAATAATAGAGGCCATTTTTCTTTTCATAAAAAAATTAAAATTAAAATTGAGTAATTCGGTTCATCGATAATCACACATTATAGTATATAATAAGATAATAGTAACAACAAAAATGTATGTATACTACTCACATAGTTTTTATGTGGGCCAAGCTAGCAAGTGATATGGGTAAATCACTTTAGTTCTATTTAATTTCACACATTCTAGCAAGTGGATTCATTTGCAGTGTTTCAAGCACTTGTGGTGTATAGTAAACGCAAAAAATGCCCTCAGTGGGGGCTTTAAAATAATTCAAAAATTAAAACCAATCGGGAAATAGCCTACCTCTGTAGCAATATGTTTACAACCTCCTCACAACCATGCATAGCTGTAAAACAATCAGAAAATACAGAATTAAAACATGAATTAAGCACTTCAGAGGGTGTCTGTCTTGGTGAAAAGCACTGAACTAGATTTGTTTGTGACTTAAGTGCTTAGGAGGTCAATTGTAAAGTTGCTTTTAAATGGTTTGCAGTTTAAACCAATATGAATTGGATTTAGTAGACACTCGTTCCAGTGAGTTATACGCTAGAATCCAATCGAGTTAGGGTTGCTCAACGACCTTTTGCTCATCATAACTACCAGAGATAATTTACCTGCAGTGTGCAGTGGTGTCCTGAGGATCTTGCTCTCCGTTTTCCACACACCAGGAGCAACCTGTAGGAGGTGCTGCACGACCAGTGGATCTCCCTCTCTGCAGGCGATGTGGAAACAGTTCCAACCATCTTTATTTTTCAGAAAGGGGTCCGCTCCGTGTGAAAGTAGCTCTCGGATGACCTCGGGGTTTCGGCGAGTGCACGCCATCATAAGAGGGGTCCTGAAAAGCAAAATCATAATTGTGATCGGTTTAAGGTTAGATGAAAACAAAAATTCCTTCGAGCCGGATTTGAACCAGCGACCTAAGGATTTCAGCTATTAGCCACTACAGTCCTCCGCTCTACCAACTGAGCTATCGAAGGCCATGAAACACAGCGTAGATGCATTCATTTTTCTAACAAAACAATGGCACAATCCAATAGTTCAATTAAAATATTTCTAAAATTATTATTTTCCTCACCAGTCAGCCTTTTTTAAACAATCGACTTTGGCCCCGTTATTGAGCAAATATACCACACACGCAATTTGACTCATGGACGAAGCCTCGTGCAGGGGTCTTTTATAATCGCTGTTGTACAGTTCTATATCCATTCCGATTTCATTGATTAGAAAGTCCATTATTTCTAAATGTCCGTGGCGGGCAGCATAGTGCAATAAAGTATCTCCAGAACTCCCGAAATGTTTCCCGTTGACAGCGAGTGCAACATCGCTGCAAGCTAGTTGTTGTTTGAGTATAGATAGCTGTCCCTCCTGTGTAAGCTTTACACAAAGACTCAATGGGTTTTCTTTCATATCTTCTGGAAAACGCGTGCTTCAATAACACCAAAAGTATTTTAGCTTTTGTAGCTGTTGTTTTTAATCATGGTCTGACAGAACAAACCTGTCTGTGGAAAAATATTTGATGGCCGATCATAAGCATACACTAGAATGGACCCTTTTAATTGCTTTGATTACAATGTATTTGGTGGTTTCGTAATTGATTTTGGTCTATAAAGTGTATACGTTGTATTGGTGCTTCATCACTATTTGTTCTTTAGGATAGATTAAAAGACCAAATATAGACTATGGGTGAAACTCTATGGTCGGCCACTTTCGTAGGCGCAACGTTATGGGGATTGTAGTTCCTAGAATAATTTTCGTTTGGGCATCTAAAGTTGATAACTTTACAATCAAATTAACAGCTCTATGTGTAGGTTATTGGAGGCTATGTTAGCCTCATTCGTTGAACATATATCAATGTTTAGGTCAAACATCTACATTACTTCTTTTTTTGGAGTTGGCTACTCAATATGTAGGACCTAGTCTGGGGACCTCCTACAATTAACACGCAAGTTGTGAACATAGAACACATACTCTCGCAAGATATAATGCCCGGTTGTGAAGGATGAGTCACATCTGGAAACTAGGCCAGATTGCTGAAGAAATTACTAGAGAGGGGGAGGTGGAGAGGGAGGGTGGAGAGATAGAGAAAGAGAGGTGAAGAGAGAGAAAGAGAGAACAGAAAAAGGCAGCCTCATTGTTTTATGTTTGATGGGGTTTCCACTTAACCGAATGTGTTAAACAGTTATTGAAATGAGACGAATTGGCCGGCACATTTCTAAGCGGTAAGTTTTTTTTTTAATGAAAATGCTCAACAGTGTGAATTGTTTTAATCAGACATCAAGGGAGTATATTGTTGGTTATTTTATGAAGTTAATGGTTCTTATTCATGATCTAGTTGATGGACATGGCTGATTTAGTTGGCAATAATTTCAGCAGTTTGGCTATAAAATAACTATCAAAGCATGACCATATTTGGGTTTGATTGGTGAAGTAGAATGGGTAGACCTAGTTTACTGAAATGCATAAGCTAATTCTGATGTTGAAAGTGAACTGGTCAAATGTGATTAATTTTCTGAGTAAAATATGTAGAATGCAATCAATGATCAAAACACAAATGTAAAGCAGGCCTATATTTAACATTGTACAAATGTTATTTGTAATGTGCACATCTCTTTTTTGCGAAAGGACGTCGTGTGTCGTTGTAGCGTGTAGTGGAAAAATGCCAAACACAAAAAAAACATCTTGTCCACTCATGTTAAATTGCCTAATTCTTTGTATTTGGGACTGACGCTGCTTTACCAGCGCTATGTTTAAAAACAGCACAACATTTTTTTTAATCAAAAGTAATCACTCCTTAAGAAGTAAGAAATAATTGCTCTTTGGAAGCAGATCATGTGAGAAATCTGCACACATATGTTTGCAGATTCACACAACAGTGTGACAAACCCCGCTAACAGAAAGCACTATGAACAATTCCTCTACAACGTCCAGTCACTGCAAGTGTTGTATTCTTTCTCTATGTTGCTATAGTTATTAGTTCATTTATTCAATGAAGAACTGGACTAAAACTGTGTTTCATTGATTTCTCATGATGGTTTTTGTGTTCCATTTTCATTGTCAGACTTTCAACTGACTTTCTTGTCATTGCGCATGTGCTATGGCTGAAGCAGTCATAATCTGCTAAAGCAAATTATAATGCTAATATAACATTTTACATATACGTACATAAACGTGCCCACGTTTATGGATATGTATAGGGCAGGCTGCTAGGCCTATTAAACACATTCCCAATTTCCATAGGCTACATATGCTATAGGGACCGTAATGAAAAGGAAACTCCCCAGATAAGGCATTGGTAAGGTTTAAACATTAACATTAGACCACCATCCAGAAACAAAGAGAATCCCGTTTTTTAAGGTAGATTGTGTTGAGGGAGACACTGACCGAGACTTTCTGTAATCCCAACCACATGGACGGTAAACAGTTGTCTGGCGCTGAGGTGGCGGTGAATGATGAGTTTATCCACTCATGTCGCTGGTCTTGTTACAGAATTCTCCGTTGCTGTTTCCAACCTCAGCATTTTATTGGCCATGTTTTACTTATGTTATTAATTGTTAACAGCATCATTAACTGTAGTGGTATGGAAGTTGGCCAGAATACTACAGCTGCGTTCTTTACCTAACATCTGTTGTGAGAAAGGCCATACACATGTCATAAGCAATGCCAAAGGACAGTAAATTCATAATTTACTGTTTACTGTTATTTTCTTCCTTGTTTCTTAGTTAGATTTTTTCTTGCTTGCTTTCTTTCTTATCCACACTATTTCTCTCTTGTTTTCTCTCTCATTCTGTGTTGAGATGGTGCTGGTAGACAACATGAAATATGCCTCTTCTGAGAAAAGGTGAGCAAAAACTGGTTGATGAAAATACTTTAACCTTTGCCCATGTTGCATGAGTAGACATATTTTATTGATATATTGGAATTGTCTTCAAAGCCATTTGAACAAAAGCCACCTACTGGTGGCTTTTGTTCAAATCCACAAAGCCTTGAGGACAACATGAAGCGGAAATTTACTTTTTACCTTGCCAGCTAATTTCCTCTCAAACAGACACTAACATTCCGACCACAAATATTATTGACAGCAATCACTTGGACATTCTCTGGTTCTGTTAATGCAAATCCCATCCTGAAGTTCTTGTCATCGTTCCTGCTTTCCTTGGAAACATATCATATTACGATTGTAAATAGTTGTAGTTTAGGACGTCTGGACAAGCCATCATGGTAAATAACCCTTTTACATCTCATGTGGGAGTGTTCTACCAAGACTTGGAAAACATCCAATGCCTCCCTTGCTCCACACGTGCATGTGTGCCTTCACGTGCGCCGATTTGGGTGCACAAGGGAAACAGGATCTGTGTTTCAGATGCTGCTTCAGCCTCATGTGTGTGTTTGTTTTATTCATATGTTTCTCAGGAAGTGCAGATATGCATGTGCATGCTTCGTACTGCATAAACAGACAACATGTGGATGTGCATGTGTGCATATTGTTAATGTTTGCCACCATATGTTTCCATGTGTGTTTCTGCATGGTATGGTATTTTTGTGTGTAGTTTTACCAATTGTTTGTGTGTATGTGCACTGCAGGTGTGTGTGCTTATATGTGCGTGTCTGTGTATGTGCTTTCAACAATTGTTTTGTGTGTGTGTGTGTGTGTGTGTGTGTGTGTGTGTGTGTGTGTGTGTATCGGGTTAGGGAAGGGGTGGCTGACCTATTTTCCGGGATCTTCACAAGAAAGGGTACAGTTAGTTGGATTCAACAAAGTTGTAGGACGGATCAGAGAGGGAACTCATATCTCTTAGCCATGACATCATAGGCAACTGGCGAAACCTAAAGAGCAGTATCTAAATAGTGGCAGATGGGAAAGATTATGCAACATGTGTGTCTTTTGGATTCCTTCCCCAGACATCGAGGAGGCCTGTGTCATCATTGTTCTTAAAGCAACAATTCCATGTTTTATTTACGAGTGTACCATGTTTTCTATCTACCCATATCCAGTTTCTTTATGACTCATGAAACGTGATGGGTATATACCTATACATGAACCAAAACATTTGCTTGCTTATGGCACTTGATTTATTAAGTTTCATGATTTTTCTTTCTTTACTTCTTGTTTTAATTGTATTTCTTGTTTTTAATTTGACCTATTTCTGTCTCATTTTTCTGTATTTGTTTCCTGTATTTGTTTTATTATCTGCATTTTTCCTGTAAAATCAGAACAGCACAAAAAACCTGGTTGGTTTTTCTAAGGTGCTAAGTAAATAAATTGTCCTTTAAGTTCAACCTGTCATCATGTGATCTGTATAATGGTTGTTGTCTTTTCTCTGTCTCCTCTAGTGAACCGCGTCCTCCTGATGCTTCTGGTGGTCATGGTGTGTGTCGTGCTCCACAGCAAGCTGTTCAGGGCTCCGCCACCGCATCAACAGACAGGTAAACCCCCACCCAGCATCCCCACTCAAAAAGCCCTGAGCTATCCTAGCCTTGGGGTTAAAAGTGTAAAAATAGTGTCCCCTGTTTTCAGAGTTAGGCCCAGGAGGGATGACATAAAAACAATGTCAACAATATTATTGGTTCTTCCCTTCCTTTTTAAGTGTATAATGTATTCATTCTATAATTCTCTTGTAGAACATAGGGACAACAGCAACAGTGATATTCCTGTGGTCATATGTGCGTCTGAAAACCGAATGGGCGCAGCCATGGCCACCATCAACAGTATCCATAGCAACACACATGCCAGTCTGATCTTCTACATCGTCACTCTTGAAGGAGCTGTCACACTGACACGGTTTGTCTTCCTGTTTAACATATATGTTGCTTTTCTACTATCTAATAGTGGTGTTTAGGTCATTCATTGATCAGGGCTGGGTTTGTGTCGTGATCTATTGATCAATCTAAATGTTTTCCGATTAATATTAGAGAAAGTTTTTTAAATGCCTGATTAATATGTGTTCAGAAACAAGCAAAAGAAGATGTATTAAAAGCTAAAGTATATGTATATACATTTGTGTTACGATTTGCACAAAGAACGATTCATTAATTCTATCGTGATACAATCCCAGTTGTGGTTGTAGGTTCCAAGTACAACCAAAATCTTTTTTTCCACTGCGTGTGTAACTGACAGTGAGCAGGCTTGCTGTTATGCTGGCAAAATGTGTGTTGTGTTGTTTCCTCCAAAACTCGCCAAACTCTGGGCTAGAACCCGAGTCCTCTTTCCTTCCCCCCAGGCCAGCGACTTAGCCCGCATGACTTTTGGAAAAGGCTGCCAATTCCTATAGTCAT
Organism: Molva macrophthalma; assembly: GCA_027123675.1. Taxonomy (NCBI): domain Eukaryota; kingdom Metazoa; phylum Chordata; class Actinopteri; order Gadiformes; family Lotidae; genus Molva; species Molva macrophthalma. The sequence continues at coordinate 9,959,916 of JAOPJO010000078.1, read as the reverse complement.
GGCGGCCGTGTTTTTCTTCGTCGGTGCCACTTGAGTTAATGACAGACCCATTTGAATGATACCACTCCTTTCATCTCTCACAGGCAGTATATAGAGCGCACCAAGTTAAAGGGGATTAAGTACAAGATTCTGGAGTTCAACCCCAAGGTTCTGAGGGGGAAGGTGAAGCCGGACTCATCGCGACCTGACCTCCTGCACCCGGTGAGCCCTGAAACACTGCTGCTTGGTTCTGTTCGCCACATGATTGAACTTTGCGTCAACATAATGGGAAGACAATTTTACATGGAGCCTTATTCACTTAGTGACCGAACGCTCTGCAGTCAGCCCAATATAATTGTCTGCTTATTTTGCAGCTTAATTTTGTACGCTTTTATCTACCCCTGCTGGACATTAACTACAACAGACTGATATACCTAGACGATGATGTCATTGTGCAAGGTAAGTCATTTGTGTGTGTGTATGTGTGTCTGTGCGTGCATTCGGAAGTGGTTGCTTGCTTGAGTGCGTGTGTGTGTGTGTGTGTCTGTGCCTGGTTGTGTGCATCCCCTTCGATAGCTCAGTTGGTAGAGCGGAGGACTGTAGAGATAAGACTGAAATCCTTAGGTCGCTGGTTCAAATCCGGCTCGAAGGACATTTTGGCTGCTGTAGTGTTTTCCTTATTATTTCATTTTATTCCCTATTTGGATCTTACCTGACCCTTATTATATAAGATAATGAACAATAACGTCTATAGTCTTTAATTAACTCTTTTTGGACATTCTTCACAGTCTTGTGTTGGCTGTATCGTCATCAAGCATTTACACAATTAATTCTAAGAGTCCAATAGACTTCTATCTAATTTATAAACAGTTTGTAAACAGTTTATGATACGAGATAACACAGTGATGTAACTGAAGGGATAACAACAGAAGCTCCTTTCTTCAGGCGACATCCAGGATCTGTTCAGCATCCGACTGCAGCCGGGCCATGCTGCTGCCTTCGCTAGTGACTGTGACCTGCCCCCCACCCACGAGATGGTGCGCAGTGTGGGTATGCAGGTGGGTGCTGGTCATCTCCTGCTTGTTTGAAGTGGAACCAAACCCCAGCACCACGCGTGGATTGGTTTGCATTAAGTGATTCCCTCTCTAGGTCAAACACATGCTATTGCATGCGTAACCTGTTATGGGCGGATATGGTTACTGCTGATTAAGCATTGATGCGGCACACCTGTCCTGCGCTTATTGAAACTGATTTGGAGGAGTGTTTACAGGGAAGTCAGCAGCCCTGCAGCCCCAGAATGAGCAATACCTGAAAACAATGTGAAGGGTGGGGTCAGGGATTTAAAGTTGAACCATAGCTAATCTAACTGCAGCAACAGCACCCCCTATGGTGAAACACTGGGTATTGACTCTTTTTGATTGGGTTTAAAGAAGAGCCAGTGAGGTCTCCCTTTTAATTTAATTTAGTGTCTAGTATGTTTTTCAATAGAAACACAACACTGTTTTCTCATGTTCTGATTATTTGTCCCCCTCCCCCTTCTCTGAGCTTTATTTGCAACTGCTATACAGACACATAGACAGATTACGGCTGTAAAATGAAGAAAACACAGAAATTGTTTGTGCTCCAAATGTATCTCCTAGACGACCTACATGGGTTTCCTGGACTACAAGAAACAGGAAGTGAGAGACCTAGGCATCAACCCCAGAGATTGCACCTTCAACCCGGGGGTCTTTGTTGCAGATATGCAGGAATGGAAGAAACAGAAGATTACCAAACAGCTGGAGAGATGGATGGAGGAGAACGTCAGGTGAGAACTTCCTTGTACTCAATGGGAGCCATTTAGTTTTGCACTTGCCAGACTAAACGTTTGACTCTTGCAACAGACGTCTGAAAATTACACGTCTATGTGTTGTAACCAAACTAACCTTTGAGATGACTTTGGTGAGTCGATACCTATCCTCGATCTGGTACATATTTTAAAATGATGGTCTCTCTCTCTTAGTCTCTTTTCTTCCATTTACCTAAACCCACCCAAAAAGTACCCTAATATTTGTAGAAAGAGAATCATAGAATCGTATAGTTTTAACGGAGCAAAGCACACTGATCACATTTGACCCGACATGACCATTTGATTTGGGGCTTTTGGTTGAATAAATCACCCCTCATTCTCCCCAACCAGGCAGAACCTCTACAGCAGCTCCATCGCTGGGGGCGTGGCCACACCACCCATGCTAATTGTCTTCCACAACAAGTTCACCACAATCGACCCGTCGTGGAATGTCCGACATCTAGGTGAGAGGGTTTCCCATGCCGACGACATGCGGTTGCCACGTCAATCTTGATTTCCTAGAAGAACCGGCAACCGTGTTCAGAACATAGAAAGCCTCAGGATTTGACTCGATCGTACCAAATTGCCCATTGCAGGCTTTATATGACAGGAAGGGACATGAGACCATATTATTGGTTGAAAGTTAAAGACGCTGCAGGTAAGATTCAAGATCATTTGAGTGTAATATTTTGCAATAGCCATCCATCAGCTAATAGTGAGTGAAATGCTCTGTGAGGATATCTGTTCTGGTTGACTTGACTGCCTCTGAAACCATTTCGATTTAAGACCACTCCTGGCTCATATCTGACCAATCAGGTACGGGACATCAATCTTCCCTGTCAATAACAGGTGTGTGAAATGAAACACTTCTCAATGGCAGAGAAACATAGGGAGTGAGAGAGCAGAGAAGAATGGTGCGTTTTGTGGAGTTGTATATTAAAATCAATCTTGCCCTCTTCTGCCATTTTCTTATTTCTCTCTGTACAAGGCCATATCTTACCCACAGCAGCTTTTAGTCAAGAGCACCGTCTCCCGGATTAGACCTAAAACTGAGGTCCTGACGATCTGTGGTAACTAAAGATCCCTAAAGGTGGCACTCATTGTAAGAGTAAAGCTGTTATGGCCATTTAGCTTCATTCCTCACCTCGCCACTGGCAGTGGATGTGTTTCATGCCCTCACTTTGAAAAGCGCTATATCAACTAATGAATGAATACAAGTGTTGCTTTGAAGTGGAATAACCCTTTTTGTTCCCTAACTAGGGTGGAGTCCTAGCGCAAGCTACCCAAGCTATGTCCTCGACAAAGCCAACCTGCTACACTGGAACGGCCTCTACAAACCGTGGAAATACCCCGGTGTCCACCTCGACGTGTGGGAGAAGTGGTTTATCCCCGACCCTACTGGAAACTTCTTCTTGCTACGACCCGAGAGCGACAGCTGAAGACTGAAGGTGGATTTACCCATTTTGGTACCAATGTGGGTGTTGGGAGGCTGTAATCACTAGTGACCCTGACAAGGCTGACAAGTGGAAAACAAAAAGTCATCAGTGAGGAAACTTTGCACGATGTAAACTTTGCACAATGTAAACTTTGCACGATGTAAAGGGAATGTGACGATTGATTGATGATTGATTTAAGAAACGTGTTTATTGTGAGACATAGAAACACATTTCTAAAGAAAAGTATGCCCAATGGAAATCGTTGAAAACATACGATCGATATTGAAGATTTCAGCAAGATTCGATGTATCACCACATCTGGAAAATTGATCCTGAAAAATAAATACTGTTGGTGGTTGCTATTTGTATGTTCTGCAGAGATATTTTAATCATTTCAAACATCAAGGTCACTTTCCCTTAATCACACAGTGATTAACACATGCCGACGTCATGGCAAATGGCTGCAATGTTCTCGGGAAAGTAATTAAACAAAGAAAAAACCCACAAAAGACAAAGATGATTCCTTTACAAACACATTTAATGGCTCTCATGAAAGGAAGCTCAACACTCCATAACCGCTCAGTTAAATATTAACAAATGTACAGTCATGTTGAATGCAAAAAGAAACAACACAGATGAACCCAACTTAAGAAGTGTCATATATAAATCCCTGAAATCCCGGCCCCCATCCCCCATCCTTGATCCCCCACACCCTAACCAGTTCAGTCCGGCTCCTCTCACAGCTCTATCTTCACTTCGGTACTCTGGGAAGTGAAACAAACGGAAAGAGTTTTTACATATTCCCCCAAAGGAAATGGTGAAACACTGGTAAAGATTGTGCAGTTTTAACAGTGTACAGCTTGACCAATATGAAAGAAAAAAAAACTACCTGATCCACTTCTTCCTTTTCATCTTTAATTTCCTCTTCATCTTTAATTTCCTCCTCATCCTCCTCCACACCTTCCTCTTCCTCTGCCTGCTCCTCTTCAGGCTCCTCCTCCACCTCCTCTTCAACCTGGCAACGGAAAAATGTTCAAAACACTCCAGAAAAGGCCCACATAGTCATGGACTATCGTTGAGTCAATGACATTTCATCACTACAAAGTATATACATTTGACTTATGTACCTTTTCGTCGACGTCGACGTTCATGCTGAGACGCAGCATGCGCTCTATCCTGTCTCCGTAGGCCTTGGTGTCTGCCAGCTGGAAGCCCGAGCGCAGCGTCGCCGTCTCAAACAGCACCACCGCCAGGTCGGAGGACGTCTGGTCCTCTGGGTCACTCTGAGGGAAGCATGGGTCAATAGGTCAATAGAACAAGATGGCGTTCATGTTAATGCCATAAAGTTGTAGTGATGGAACTCTTGTGGGATTCAAATCGTGAAAAAAAAAAAAGCTTTAGCTTAATAATCGTATTATTTAAAAATGCGTTTTTCATTGACAACCTAATAGAGAAATATGAATAAATAGGCATGTAAATTACTATGGAGGGATTACACTTACCGCTATTCTCTTGAGCATTTCCTTGATGAGAGGGTGTTTGGGGTTGATTTCTAGGGTCTTCTTCTGGTTTGCATAGTAGCTTAAAAGAGGACAAAAAAGTGTCCGATATCAATGCATTGACATACAATTAGATGTGTTTCTTTTCAACCGACTTGATGCATTGTCAATATCTACCACCTATTTGTATTAACTACAGTGAAATGTTGTCCTGCTGAGCATATTCAAATAATTATGCATCCGTTCAATACATCCTTTTTCATTGTGACATTAGTATAATTAGTTTAAGACTCATGCAGGCTTAGCTAATATGGCAAAATACCATCATGATGATCATGACAATATCAAGGTATTTTCACTCCCCCCCCCAAAAAACTAAATCTATACAGATGATTTAATGGAAACGTGCTCCTCTGCATTTCTAATAAATAAAATAAGAAACTAAACTAAGAAATAATTTTAAAAAAAAAGCTTTAGTTTAGCCCATTTCCCAGGAGGCGTGTGAGTGTGAGCTCACTTGGTGGAGATGTCTTTGCCCGTCTGGTAGGCCTGGGCCTTCATGATCCGCTCCATGTTTCCTGACCAGCCGTACTGACTGGCTACCAGTGCACAGGGAGACCTGGTCAGCCTCTGTGACAGCACCGCCTTCTCAATCTGCAGGGGAAAACACATTCCGAAAAAAAACAACTATCAGAACACAATCTGCCTTTGTCTCAAACATGGGGAACAGATTCCAAGTTTGTCTCACAAAATGGAAAACACATTCAGATTTTGATCACATTATGCCATTATTGACATTATGCCATTATTGTAACAATGGCATCGCTTTTGCCAGAGATTGGATGAGATTTTGCAAGAAAATAGATACACAGTTCAAAAATAATATGATAATGAATCAATAATCTGGTCATTCAAATCTTGATTGTTATGGGCCATTTAGCGGCCATCGTGGCTCTTAACGCTGGGTGAGGGAGTGGCAAGATGGCAACTAGGTGAATAATGCCCATAAAGACCAGAGATGTAATCTCACCATGTCCTTCAGAGCCTTCTCCTTCATCCAGGTGGTGAGCGGCTCATACTCCTTCTCCAGCGTCTCCCGTGTCTCCTTGGCCTTCTCGCTCTCGTCGAACTTCACGCCCTCCTTGGCCACATTCTGGAAGCGTTTGCCGTCGAACTCGGGCAGTGCCTGGACGCAGTACTCGTCCACGGGCTCCGTCAGGTACACCACCTCGTAGCCCTTCTTCAGCAGCCGCTCCACAAACGGAGACGCCTCCGCCTAGACACCGTGAACAACGACAACTTAAGAAAGGTGCCGTAGGTAAGGTTTAAGAGAGGCCATTTGAGTGTCTGTTGTTAGAAAAATCTGCCACGGCCAGCTATTAGTGAGTTGAGGTTTTGCTATGAAAGCTCCGTTTAGTCTGTGAAGAGTCACGGGAACCTTTGAAACTAAATTGGATTGTTCTCACAGATGCTCTTCAAAAAGTTACATAGAGAATAGTTTAAAGACAGATTTGGAGATTATTTCCAAAAATTCTGGGAGAACATGATCGAGACAAAATTGGCTTCCATACTTCAAAATGACCCTAAAATAGGGTCCCTCTATAGGTACAGAATGCACAAAACTTACGATTTACGCCCTAAGCGGCATGTACAGTATCTCACCTCCTTCTTGCTGGTGCCGGACATAAAGTAGATCTTGTCCTGCTTCTCCTTCATGCGCTCCATATACTCTTCCAGGCTGCTCAGGCCGGCCTCGCTGTGGGAGGTCTGGAAGCGCAGCAGCTTGGCCAGCCGGGTGCGGTTAGAGTGATCCTCAATCACGCCCAGCTTGATGTTGGTACCGAACTCCTTCCAGAACTTGTCGTTGTACTGTTCCTCCGCGATCTTCTTGATCATGTCCAGGGTCTTGCGCACCAGCTTCTTACGAATGACCTGGGAGTGGGCCGCAAGGAAAATTTGAATTAGATAATTATTTTCCCCATCCACACACTGAACAACACAAAATATGGGATGATTCCCGATCCTTTCCAATCCATATTCTGGGTTTCTCAATTTCACACACAAAAAGGGATTTCCCTTTCGACCTTGCATCAAACAACTTTTGTTTGCTCGTACTGTGTGGTGAAAAACATAATATCGTGTTGTGGCATGTGTTGACCTGCATAAGGAAACAAACAGAAGCAAACAAAAGAAAACCAAAAATAAATGGAGCAGCTCACCTTCAGCAGCTTGTGTTGCTGGAGTGTTTCTCTCGACACGTTCAACGGAAGGTCATCAGAGTCCACCTGATTGAGACAAAGTTAAATAAATACTACAAACTACTCGAGTAGGGTGGAAGTAAATACTCAGATAAGACTTTTACAAAGAAGCTATTTATACATCAATTGTTAACAAAATAACCTAATTCTACTCACCACACCCCTAACGAAGTTCAGATACTTGGGCATCATGTCATGGAAGTCGTCTGTGATGAACACACGGCGGACAAACAGCTAAAAAAATACAAAACATAACATCACGTAGGGAAGATGAAATGCTGCACTGACTCATTGAACCGTTGGTGAGTCCCACGGTGCCAAACCTCGGGAGGAAGCTGACCAAGTTCCACTGCCAGCATCAGTGCAAGCCCGCCCACTATCGGGGGATACAGGCGAGAAGTCAGGTGTACCGTACCTTGATGAAGTCGTTCTTCTTGGTGCCGTACTCGTCGAACAGGCCTCGCGGGGCGGTGGCCGGCACGAAGAGGATGGACTTGAAAGTGACCTCACCCTCCGCCGTGAAGTGGATGTGTCCCAGGGGCTCTTCCGTGTCCTGGCGACAGATTATAGGAGAGATTTAAAAACATGTATTGTATTTTGAATACAAATCGAAAGTAAGATAGATGCACGGTGTGCTACCCTAGACGGATTCACCATTAAGCCTGCTTCTGTAGTGATATTTCATTAATTCTTTGTTGAATAAAGCCAGTATGTCTTGTAGTTCCGTATATATGCAGATCTTTTTTAAATGCCCCCCCCCCCAGATTAAAAAATATTTACACACAACGACACCACTGTTGTGTGATAATATCCACACATTCACAAGAGATGCATGTGTGAGGGGTCTAAGGAGAGGTGAGGGGGTCTAGGGAGAGGTGAGGGGTCTAGGGAGAGGTGAGGGGGTCTAGGAAAAGGTGAGTGGGTCCAGGAAGAGATGAGGGGTCTAGGGAGATGTGAGGTGGTCTCACCCTAGAGAAGGTCTTGTAGAAGGCCTTGTACTCCTCCTCCTCCACCTCCTTGGCCGGTCTCTGCCAGATGGGCTTGATGTCGTTCATCAGCTCCCAGTCCCACACAGTCTTCTCCACCTGACACAAAATATACAAATAATTAAACACATTTTTCATCTGGTCATTCTATGGCCAAATTCTGTGAAATAGTTTGACCAACTCACTCCTATACCGACCAAAATAAATACATTTATTTTTGCAACCACATTTCCACTACTATGATATAGACATCTTTTCTGTTGTTATACTTGCTGTTAAGGCACCCGTGTTTCCCTGTCTGGGATTGATAAAGTATTATCTTATCTTTTAAAAAATACTAATAATTGTTTTACAAAAATGTCTGACTACCTTCTTGGTCTTGGGCTTGTCTTTGTCCTCCTCCTCTTCCTCCACCTCCACCTCATCCTCCGAGACATCTCCCTCCTTTGTCTTCTCGGCTTCGGCCTCCTCATCAATGGGCTCCTCAACTGTCTCGGTCTGAACAGGAATATGGAACAGTTTCACCTAACCAATCGACTTACACTTGCCATCTTCTCATGGACACTGACATGAATACAGTGGCTTGTTGAAATACTGAGAGATGTGTTTGAGTAGAAGACATGTGTAAGAGGTGTAGACATTATCCGCCTAGTGGCCATCTTGGTTAAACACTTGCTTCGAATGCCAGCCAGCGTGTAGAGCATGGCTACTAGGTGAATGAGGCCCATAGATGTGGGTGGCCTCACCTTGCTGCTCCACACGTAGATGGGGAAGTTGATGAACTGAGAGTACTTCCTCACAAGGTTCTTGATGGTCTCCAGCTCCAGGAAATCTGTTGCCTCCTCCTTCAACACCAGCCTGGGAGGAGCCCAGATAAAACAATGTTAACAATTCATGTACAATAATTCTGGTTGCTGATATCTGTATTCCCATTTGTTGCTAAAATGCAAACTAGTAAGTTGGTGTGACCATGTTTACAAGCACACACGACTTCTGCATGTCACGCCCCGATGTGAAGGGCCACCATAAAGATCTGTGCCTGATTGTTGTGTCATTAAAATGGTCGTTATGACAACTCACGTGATGGTGGTGCCCCGGCCCAGCGTGTTTCCGCGGGGGTCCTCCACGATGGAGAACTCGTTGGAGTCAGACTCCCAGATGTGCTGCGTGCCGTTGTTGTGCTTGGACGTCACGATCACCTTGTCAGCCACCAGGAAGGCGGAGTAGAAGCCCACACCGAACTGGCCAATCAGCTCGGAGGAGGACTGGTCCTCCCCCTGCGCCTCCGTCATCTTGCTGAGGAACTCGCTGGTGCCCGACTTGGCGATGGTGCCCAGGTTCCTCACCAGGTCCTCCTTGGTCATGCCCAGGCCCGTGTCGGTGATGTGTAGCAAGTTGTTGGCTTTGTCCGCCTGGATGTGAACACAACAGAAGACTTCATTTAACTTTATGCAAATGCATGCAACACAACGAGCATGTTCAGCCCTGTGATTGGACTATCGACATTCAGTGAAAACTGGTGGTACAGAAGGTACGGAGGTACGGAAGATGGAAGACTGACAATGTCTTATTTTGCCACAAAATATTTAGGGTAGAGGTAAGATTGCAGTGATTGTTTTGAGAATGGTAAGGTTTATATTTGGAATCATTGTTGGTTACGCTGATTTAAGTCATTAGTGATCATGAGACTATACAGACAAAGAAGCGGTTGCAGTGACTGCAGCCACAAGCCTCAAAGAATAACTTCCAAACTGCTGCAGCTGGGTTATTTACAATGCAAATATTAAAATACACACTCTCCCAGCTGATCTCCCAGCAGGCTAAAAACCCTGTTGGTCTCCTCTGACAAGAGTTCTAATGATGCCACGTAAAGAAGGAGGTCGACAAATAGTGAACACATGAATAACTAAATAAGAGTTTAAACGGCGGGACCCACCTTGATTTTCACAGTCAGCTCTTCCATGTCGCCTAGCGCCGCATCATCCGTCAGCGACATCAGCCGGATCTTATCCAGGGCATCCGAGGCGTTGGAGATGAGTTCTCTCAGGAAGATCTAGAGTGCACAGCACCACATATGAACCTCCGTCAATCAATGAGCAGTGGGTGGCTTCACACGCAGGCTTTGAACATTTCAACCTATGTTATAACATAGTGGGTACACAGTGGTGGTTTTGCATTTCGGAACTAATGGTTGATTTGTTATTTTTACTGTCAGCTGAAATTTCATGTTGTCATGAACTTGCTTTATTTAAATTTGTTGACATGCCTATAACCGATTGAATCAAGTTAATAAAAGTTTATAATAATTGTTTATAATAACTAAAATAGATGTATACTGTATTTACTGAGCAAGTGAACACTACAAATGACGTTCTTCTAATCTAAAGAACCAAAACATGGTCCTTTAGAGCAAATACATCGTAGCAGGAATGTTGGTGTGTTAAAGAGTTATGTGGAGGCCACCCACCTCCTTGTTCTTGTACAGAGAGTTGATGATCAGCTTCATCATCCGGTTCACCTCCGCCTGGAAAGCGTGCTTCTCCGACTTCTCACGGATCTCTTTGATCTGCGCAGCATTCAGCCCGTCCAGCTGGATCGCTTCCTCCTCCCTTTCATTAAGAAAATCAATTTAAAACATTTTGAATTATTGTTCAAAATTAAATTGAAATCTTTTTGCAACCACTTGACAGTAAACTTTTGATCAACAAGTTAGTCACAAGTTAGTTTGTCACATCAAACTAGACCCGGCAAGAGGTTAAAGAACTGACTAGCTTATCTAATATAAATTATTTGTATTGGTTATTGTTTTTGATAATGCAACATTCATTCCTGCATCTTGAGCAACCAGGTTATAGGTCTCAGTGTGGGATTACCAATACACTTACACTTAAATGGAGATAACTTTGTCAAGGTCAGGCCTAATCTACAAATAATCGCAAAGCACTTCAACAAGTATTTAAACAAACCCATTGTGAACTATAGCTTCCATCAATGGAATGATGTTGGTTTCATGTCATTCTGCTCTAACGTCTGAACAACTTTGGCTTTCCAGATAATACCGTTCATTACACGTATCAACCTCTCTCTCTCTCTCTCTCTCTCTCTCTCTCTCTCTCTCTCTCTCTCTCTGTCTGGCGGGGGGGGGGGGGGGGGGGGGGGGGGGGGGGGGGGGTGGGGTGG
>JAOPJO010000078.1:9919775-9931313 GCA_027123675.1 Molva macrophthalma | reverse complement strand
GCATGCGTGCATATCTGTATGCACGCATGCCACCAAATGCCTCAAATCTGTAATCACAAAGCACGTCATCTGCTTTGCGGCGCCATTATGTTGAGGTCAGGATGAACCGAAAGGCGCCCAGGGGACTTCCCAGACGGTAATGTGTGTGTGTGTGTGTGTTCCCTCTCCAGTGTAATTACACCTACTTTAAGCCTGCGGACCGCTGCGTGGAGGGGAACCACGAGCTGAAGTGGCACGACGCTCTGAAGCGCTTCTTCAAGTGTCCCTGCGGCCAGCGCTCCGTCGCCCTCGACAGGTTACCCAACAAGCACTGCAGGTGAGAAGGCCTCGACGCCCCGCCCTCTGATGGGAGTTTCTCTCTCTCTCTCTCTCTCTCTCTCTCCCTCTCTCTCCCCTTCTTACCTTTTCACAGGTGTCCCCGAGCAAGACACCCTAACCCTAACATGGTGGACACCGCCGTCCGTGTATGAATGCGTGTATGAATGTGTGTATGAACGGGTGAAATGCGAGCCGCTCGTTGTAACGTGCTTAGAGTGGCTACAGGCCCTTTTTCTGTTCATCTTTCCTTTTTATTAATTTCATCCTATTCTCTCCTGCTTTGTTTGCTTTGACTTCTTTCCCCGTCTCATTTTACGCTCTCCCCCACTTCTTTGTTTCCTCAAATCTCTCTCTGTATATATTTTGGGATTTCAACAATGTTCCTGTATCATCCTATCCCTCTTCCCTTAACTACTTCTAAATATGGTGGTACATCACACGCACACGCACACGCACACACACACGCACACACGCACACACGCACACACGCACACACGCACACACACGCACACACACGCACACATTGTGACTCTTACCCCCTCCTCTTTGTCTTGCAGTAACTGTGGGCTCTTCAAGTGGCAGAGAGACGGCATGCTGAAGGTAAATCACCATAACTTCCTAAAATACATACCATGCCTTGTTGAATGCTGATATTGAATACTCTGTTCTCGGTATTCATTACCCTTTTAAGGCTAAGAGCAGTCATTTTTGGCTTGACCCACTTTGTTTTTTATTAAATTCTCATGTCTCATGGCTCTTATTTTTACTAAATTGTGTTTTGATTGATCCTCATGGTTCTCTTGCATTCGCCTCGAAAGCAATGGCCAGTTGTCAAACAAATTCATGAGTACCATGAGACCCAACCAAAACACAATTGAATCCAAACAGAGTGGGGCGAGCCAAAATGGCTGATTGCTGCTGTAACTACTGTCTATGTATCTGTGTTGGAACAACATTCACAGTTCTGTTGTTTTGATGTATTGTAATATCCAGGAGAAGAAGGGGCCCAAGATAGCGGGCGAGCTCCTACAGCCGCGAGGCGAGGAGGGGCCAAAGTTCCTCAACAGCATGCAGTGAGGTCACATCCGCCTCCTCACCTGGGGCCAACACGGGGCCAAAACCACAACCCGTAGTGGAAGTCTTTTATTTACTGTGTTCTACAGGAGAAATACTTTTTACATTTGGTCACATCCTATTATGTTTTTTTTGTACATTTGATGATTTGTGTGATGATTTTCGTACTAATAATGGATATTTTAAATGTTGTTTTTAGATTTTTTTTTCTGTTGAGCTGAGGGATCATTAAATGGTTTACAGCTGGACTAGACACTGCCTACACTTTATTTTTATTTTTTTTATATATTAACATCCATAATATTAAGGTCAAAGCTGTACTTAATCTTAAATATATCAAACAGAATAGTACCTCCCTCCCCTTTCCACTTTACATTAGTGTCTTGCTAGTGCATTTAATTGTACAAGTAGTACTGCGTAATAAGCAATGTAATGTGTAACAGTTCTTAATATGTAATAACGTTGTGGAACAGCCACACAGTGTGGTTAGGGGCAGGGGTCAAGGTTAGGAATAGGATGAAAGGGCGAGTTCCCCACTGGGGCTTGGGTTACGCGGTTCCATAACGTTATTGCGTATGAAGTACATGCTGTCGCATTGCTTATTACATGTGCAATTATACTGTCACCAGGAAACTGTAACGTAAACCTCCACTGTAGCAGCTTTCTCTTTTCATTTTGGACTTCAGAGACTGTTCTGTTTTTCCCTCAATATTCTCCTCTCTGGAATGTGGACTGCTTCATGAGGAACCCAGAGGTTATTCAGCTACTCTGTCAAATGAGTTTTACAGGGAAGAAATTCCACACTGAAGAACCTCATGGGCTTTTTTTCAGCAATATGCAGCCATATTGGCTCCATCTTGGTCCTAAACGCTAGCAGGGTGATGGAACTGAATGCGGAATTTGGCAGTCAGTGCCATCATCTTGCTAGTGTTTAGAAACAAGATGGCCGCCAGGTTACTAAGGCCTATGGCTCAGACTCTCTCCACTCTCTCCCTTACAGCCCCCTCCCCCCCAAATCCCTCCACACTAACACTGCATTCGCCCAAAAATAACAAATGAATGCAAGCCAGTGACTCTCCAATGAGAAATGTATGATTCTTTATTTAGTTGAAGGAATGATAAGTATGGTATTATAGGACACACAAAGTTACTTCAGCCAAAGTATTTCAAAGATAATTTTCTGCCTATGAAACGTCTTTGAACTGTACAAAGTCATTAGTTTATATATACACTTTTTATTTTTTGGGTTAAGATGTAAATATTGGCACTTCATGGGAAATCGTCATCACCCCCGATGCATTGGTTTGCATTTAATAGGTTTAATTATTAAGTAATTATACAGAGTAAAGATTTTTTGTTATTTAAAGAGTAACCAAAATATAAACTGAGGTCAGCACCATGTCATCACAACTAGTTTATTCGCTCAAATTGGTTCCGAGTGACATCAACATAAAGTGAAATCAGGGGTTCAGTCAATTAAAATCCCAGCCGTTTCGATATTATCAATACTTATCAATAATCATTTTTTAATTTAGCATTTGGTTACTTTTTAAGGAATCTGTCACATCAGGGATGTGTCCGAACCTGCGTACTAAACACTACGTACCCCAGGTATGTACACCAGTGTGTACGGTTTTCTGTTGCTGGTCTAGGGGTTGTAGTGGTTAGTAATAACATCAAGATGTTTCGGTTTGGACGGTCGTCCTCCTTTCAAAATGCATAATGGGTTATCAAGCGACTCTAGTGTCCACAGTTTGCACACTACGAATTGCCTCGGAAATAGTACACCGGCCGGGTACTTTGAGTATACAGCTTTTTGCATAATATGATTAAATAGGATTTCAGACACACTACATAATACTCTCGCCAACTACGCAGTATGTTAGTGTGGAGATTCAGACGTGGCCCGGGTTTTAACAGGTGCCTCTGTAATCTTTGTCCATTTTTTCGATGATTGATTGGCCCGAGGAGGATCTAGCCCCACCCTTTCTGAAGCTACTGAGCGCGCTCAGCTTCAGTGATGCCAGGTGTAGCGGGGGTAGCGTCCGTCGTACTGGAACTCCCGCCACTGTTCGTTCTTCTCTCGTGACCTCTCGTTTTGCTCTGCGAAAAAAGAGGCAGACGTTTATTGTTCTGATTGTTGTACTTAGTACAAAACAGTGCATTGTTCTCCCCCTCCTAAACACACACACACACAAATAGAAAAACATTCTTCACTGCCATTGCCTTCAGCTTAAAACTAGTTTTTACGTCGGGCCCACGCCACGCGGTGAACCTCAGCAGAGCAAACGGTTTGTGGTCTAGGAATTTAGTGTTTTTGGAATTCCTCTTGAGGTTTTAGGGGTCCGTTTTGCGGTGTGTGTGTCATACCTTCGTGCACCTCCTCGGCATAGTTCTCATACTTGTGCCTCTGCTCTTCGATGAGCTCTATCCTGCGTGCCCTCGCGGCCAGCTTCACCCGCTGCTCAGCTGGGGGTGGGAGAGGGATGGAGGTAGAGAAGAGCAGGGGGAGTGGTTATGATAAACACAGTGCAAAACGTTTTAGAAAGTAAGAACGAAGTTGAAGCTCAACCTTCCTTGTGCTAAAACCCCCCCTTTCACACTTTTACAGGGTTTTAATTAGTGTGTTCCGATCCTTCCACCTGCAAAGATGATGTCATGGAATTCCATGCCTCATGGCACACAGCCTTCCCTAATGCAGCAGATGACAAACCTTCCTTAAGGGGGATTCATGAGGTTTCGTTTTAAACCTCAGGAAAACAATTTCAAAGATAGATTCATTAGCGACTCGGCCCAGGCATGCAATCTCTGCCAGCACTCAAGTTGGGCCGAGCTGGGCAGTTAGTGCTTTATACTCCACTTCGAAAAACATTCCTCATGTTTGCTGGTCTAGTAAGTGCTTTGCTTAGTGTTTTTTAGGGGTAACATTTAATACACTATTAACAAAACCGTCCTACAAAGCAGGGCAGAGATCTGAGTTCCAGCAATGAGGGGAAACACCCAGGTATACGCCTCGCACAGAAAATATTTGCACAGAAGTGGTAAAATTGTTATATGCGCGCACACACAAACACACACACACACACACACACACACACACACACACACACACACAGATACACACAGACGTGAAAGTAACTTTCCATAAAGTAATGTGGAAAAGCGTTCTACCTTTTCATACCTCATTTGTAATCAATTATGTTATCGCTTCCTCTCATACTTTTTTGCTTTAACATTCTTTCTCTCTTTTAATCCTCTTTCACTCTATCTCCCCTTCTCCCTACCCTCTTTCGCTCCCCCTCATTTTTGTCTGTCTCTCTCTCTGTCTCTCCGTCTGTCTCTTTATCTCTCTCACCCTATCCTTTACATTCCCGTCTCGCTTATGCAGGGATGACTCTGCTGCTGTCTGGTCATCATGCTTGAAAGGACCTTGCACGCACACACAATATAACCCACACACTAACACACACACACACACACATTGCTTTTGACGGGAATTTTGGTTGATTGATTTTTGTTATTGTGTGTATTTGTCCTAAATCAAGGAACCAAAAAGAACCGTCTGTCCCAGCGGTTCTTTGCAGCGAAGCCAGCACAGAAATACGCTTCCAAACTTCCAGTCTACCACCCTGTGTGTGTGTGTGTGTGTGTGTGTGTGTGTGTGTGTGTGTGTGTGTGTGTGTGTGTGTGTGTGTGTGTGTGTGAGGGAGCGAGACAGAGAGAGCGAGAGAGAGAGAGTCTGCCAGTACTGACAGGCACCTGGCTACGTTTCCAGCTGTCTACATTGGTTTCACAAACTGAAACCGTATCCCAACCGAACCAAATCGCTCCCAAGGACCCACCACAAACTCTTACACACACACACATGCACACAAACACACACACACACACACACACACACACACACACACGTCACACATACTGGCCTTGAACACAACTCGCCCTGCAAAAGGACCATAATCCAAACCAACCCCGCCACATCACCTCCATAGCAACAACGACAGACCCACCTTGCACCTCGGCGTGGTAGCGTGTGGAGCGCCGACCGCGGCTCTTGAAGAAGGTGGAGGCATCCGCCTCGGGCACGAAGACCCCCCGGGCCGAGCCTAGAGGGCAAAGGTCAGACACGGCGTCAGACGCTTCAGGAACATTTGGTATAAACGGCGGGGGGGGGGGCGGTTGCCATGGCGTCTGAACGCTCACCTTTTGGTTCCATTGCCTTGGCAGCGCCGGGCACACTGGCACTGTCTGTCCCACCCGACACTACGCAGGAGGAGAGTTACATGAGAGAATGATGGTTTACGTCGTCATTGTTTGCTTCATGAATGTCATCCAATATGATACTCCCATCGCAAGAGCCTTAAAGTGATGCCTTAAATATGCATGCGTTTTCAACGTATTCATTTGAATAATGATCTGAAACATCAGCTAAACCAAATGTTTGTGGTTGTGAAGCTATAAACAGTAGTTTGATAACTTGACTATCACTAAAATGATTATCAATAGGATAAAGGTTTAATTTTGTGCCCTGCAACGAAGTCTACTGCAACGTTTCAGAGTATTTGAGAATCAAAAGTTAACATATTTGAGTTACACTTGAAGTGTTTCTAGGCGTCTAAGCATTGAGAAAAACAAACTACTATTCCTTCAAGCAGATATATAACATGCACGCATACAAACACTTTTTTTTCCAACCTACACCCTCAGTGCCAGTTCCCCACCTACCTAACCCCACCCAAGCCCATTACTCACAAGTGAGGATGAGGATGGTGGCGCACAGGGAGACGAAGATCACTTCTGTCCACGACATCTTGTGTGTGAGAGAGAGACGAGAGAACGCCACTGGATTTAGAGAAACAACTGGATCAAGTCAACCTGGGAGGGAGAGAGAGGAAGGGAGAGCGAGGAGGGAGAGAGAAAGAGAAAAAAGTGGGAAGGGAGGAGAGAGAGAGTGGGTTGACAGAGAGTGTGGATGAGGGTGGGCGGAGAAAGTGCGGGTGATGGAGCGAGGGAGGATGGCTGGCAGGAGGAAGAAAGATAACTGAGCTGAATGAGAAATAAAGAAGGAAAATCGAGGGGGAAAAGGAAATAAATGGGGGAGGGGGAGGAATATGGAATGTAACCTAAGGAAGCAGGTGGGACATATTGAGATATTTTCCTTATTGGGGATTCAAACTCCCTGTTTTTCTCTCGCTCTCTTTCTATCTGCCTTGCAATCTTGCCCTCGCTATGGCTGTCTGTTTGTCTTTCTCCTAGACACAAACAAACACACACGCGGGCACACACACAAACACACCTGTCTTTTGTTTCCATCTTGTGACTTGACCCACAGATTGGAAATCCATGCTCTAATTAAAACTGTATACCTACCCACATGTTTCATCTGGGATGGGGCTTCACATTTCAGTGACTGCAAACTCCATCACACACACACACACACACACACACACACACACACACACACACACACACACACACACACACACACTCCTGAACACTGGCCAAATGTGGTCAGGTAATTGGAAAGGTGTTGCTGATCAGTGCCTGCAGCACCAGAGTTGACTGTATCCCATGCTGGGGTTTTAAATGGCTTGTAAAGCATTTAAAAATTTGCCTGTGTGTTTCTGTTAGCCAGGTCAGCATTATGTGTTTGTGAAAAAGTTAAGAGAAGAGCTAATTGACTCTCACGCTGTGAGTGGCAATTACTCCATCCTTAGCTTTTTACAGTTTTACGAGACACATGAATCTTGGGACAGCCATGCGGTCTTCCCTGCCTCCTGACTTTCAGATTTCGCTATTTTCTTTTCTAACGCCTTGGCTTTTCTTTTCCATACACTTTTGGAGCGAGGACAAACGTCATTAGAGTACAGCAGATGTCGCCCTGGGCTTGCTCTCCCCTGGCTCTGCTACAGTGTCTGCGAGTTCGTAGAGATGAGGTTTGTCCTCATTGGGAAAACAGGCATGGCTGAGGACGGCTTGGCCCGTGTGCAGTTAAAGTGCCTCCAGACGGGGGGACAGATTTCACTTCACAATGGCATTCTGTGTGTCTCTGCGGTGCTCTGTACTCTGTGGTGGCGAATATGGTGATGGATTCAGAGTGGTATTGATGTTGTGTTGACATGAGGCCACTTATGTGAAGAGTTCATAGAGTGTTAACATGTGTTTGTGAATCTATATGTGTTTTAATGTGTGTGTTGGTGTGTGCACATGGGAACCTGGTATATGTTTTTGCGTGGGAGGGATTAAATGTACATTTGTTGTGTGTGTGTAATTACATGTGTACCTGTAATTTAAGTGTAGTGCGATTATATTTCATTTTATAATTATATGATATGTATATGTGTTTAAGTGTGTGAGTGTGTGTGTGTGTGTGTGTTCTGTGCATGTGTGTGCATGCATGCCTCCTAACCTGGGTGATCGATTGGGACTGGAACAGCTCCAGGAATACCAGAGTATGTGTTTTCGTTCCACGGGTGGATTTCCTGCTTCTCCAGCTGAGAAGTTCCTCCGTGAGGAACAAAGACTGCGGCTGTTCAATCCTTCAATGCCCTGCACTCCCAGAACAGTCTCACACACACACACCTACACACATATCATTATTCACAGACACACAAACACACATACACACACTTCCAAACACATCCTAACAGACAAACACACCTTACATAACATACAAAAAATATAAATTCATTATGCTTCTTTGAACTATAAAAAAACAAAAAACAGATATAAGGACTTATTCGTTTATTTCCTTATTCACAGGTAATATTACAATAAGGCATTGAGGTACATAAGGCATTTGTTATGTACAAGAGCTACGTTTAATGTTTAGCAAAAGATACAATCAATTCAAAATATTTACTAAGAAGTTTTACAAATGTGTGATTTACAAAAGCACACATCAGTTGGTAAACCAGTACTGGAAGTGACTATCACCGATATTAGTTAAAATAAACAATACACATTACACAAATTAAAGTGTCAATCAAAGGACCAACATGGACAATTGTGTGTGACTGCAACCACAAGAGGGTGGTGTAGATGTGATGCTGGCCACAAGTCTGTGTTATGCCAAAATAAGGGGACCCTTTGACAAACTGGGGCACAGTTATTGTCATTTCAGTTTACATTGGTAACACTTGAAAATAAGGGTACATTAATTAACCATAATAAAAATCTGTTAATGCGGTATTAAGCATTAACCAACACTAAATAACAGTTAACTAATGGTCTAGTAATCATTTACTATTGGTGTTCATGTTAACTTACTCTTACTCATGTTAACTAATTCATAAATTATTAAATAGTTTAACCCACTACCCCTAACCCCAACCCCTATGCTAATGCTATATACTAATGCTTATTACTTAATTAACTAAAGTAATTAATAGTTAATTAATGTATCCTTTTTGTTAAGTGTAAGAGTAGCGTTTCAGTGTCTAAATAGATATTTTTCTCAATCCACATACAAACTCTTTCGTTTAGCTGTCCTCTTAGAGAAATAGTGATAAATTACTTTAATTGAATGGAAAACAACGAGAAAACAATCCCTTGGTAAACACCCCAACCAATCTGATGAACATTCAACCCTTCCACATTAATTGGTTTCGCTTTAAAAAACTATACTGGAGCTTTCAATGCAGTCATTCTCCTTCTGCATTGTAAACAGTCCATAATCTAACATATATTAAAGTGCCTTCCTCATCATCATCATTAAGCCCTGTCCCTTTCAATTTAAGGATTTACAATTATTAATCCCTGCTGATGCACCGACGGGCGTGAGTATGTGTTTGTACTTCACATCATCTAGTTATTATCTAGTGAGGTGAAGTCGTCACAACAAGAGCTTCCAGGACGCTGCCAGGTGTTTACAGGGAAATCCTCTCTCCCTTCACCAAGCGGCCTCGTAAGGCCCACGTGTCCTACAGCGGGAACACAAGGGATCCGTCATGAGACTCAGTGTGCATTAGTTAATGTGAGGGCTGCAATCCGGGTAATGCTCGGCCTAATGCTGGTGACAAGCTGGGAGACCCTGAGCATGGTCAGGGAGGTGGAGGAACACATGGATGGATGGATTGAAGTGATTTTTTTTAATTTAACCTTTATTTAACCAGGCAAGTCATTGGTTGGTTAAATAAATAAATTATTTACAATTGCGGCCTGGCAAAAGGCAAAGCCTCTTGACGGAAGGGAGTGTTGGCTAAAAATAAATGTTAAAAGACAGCAGCCCCCATCCAAACATTTCAAACACACCCACTACTTACATATACAATCACAACAAGCATGACCTAAATGGCATACAGTCTAGCACACAAGCATAAGGGGGCTAGCAAACAGCTGCAGAAACAAGGCAGAACAAGAGAAGCAGACACAATCAGCAAGACAAACAGGCAGGCAAAACAGCAGCAGCAAGAGAGCCAAAACATGCATGAGACAGCAATAAGCAGACAGACAGAGTTAGGGAATATTCTATTAGCAAGGTTCTTGCAAGATTCTTTAGTTTAACACTGGATCCCCGGCTTTTGTTCAGAAAACCTCATCAGAGAGAATCACATGATATAATTTGACTTTCTCACTCCTATCCCGACCATTACCTCATTTTTTTTAACTGCTGTTGATGATTTTTATTTTATCGTTGCACCAAACTCTCTACTACTTGTATATATGTATAATGTTTTATTATTTTTGTGTGCATGTCTACATGTCTGGGATCAAAAAAGTATTAATTTATCTTATCTGTAATTTACACGTAGTCTACGTAGTTTTCGTACATGAATCATATAACTTGAATGGAGTGTTTGATTTCTTCTTGAACTGTGTGTCATATTGCTTTTACTTTGCCGTTGACGTCCTACCTGGAAACGGATGCCATCGGTCACGCCGTACTTCCTGGCTGCGACCTCCTTCACCTCCTTCTCGATGTTCTCCTGGGAGGTGTCCTTCACATCTATGTAAAAACAATGAGCGCTAGCATAGTGGCAGGAGATGGCCTGTTGACACACATTTAACACAAACATTTGATACTTTTAAGCTTAAAAATCATTTTACATTTCAAGCTGTTGAAGTGAGCGAGCAAGCAAGAGCAAGATTTTGAAAATAAACAACCGAGAAAGCACCCCCACCCCCCAACTAGAAACCGATATTCTGTTATATACACACACTCGCTAAAAGCTGAAGGATGCCATTTCTAAAAACTGACACTAAAATAATAGCTCTTAAATCTGACCTTGGAGCATACAATAAAAGTGATCGGCACAGTGCTCATATGTCAAGTTACTGTGGACACCTGTAAAACTGAGCAGCTTTAAGAAGCTCAAATTGTTTGTATAGCACCGTATCACGTATCACAAAATGTACAGAATCACACCATGTACAGAATCACGAGGTCCCTGGTCTCCCTTGGGGCTCACCTTGCGGAAGCCGCTGGTCTGGTTCATCCCGGAACCGTGGATCAGCAGTGGGTGGAAGAACACAGTGTCCCCCTTCTCCATCTCCAGGTGGGCCCTGGGGAGCTGGGGGTCAAAGTCCTGCACGCCGTGGTACATCTTGTTCACCCCACCCTGAGCACAGAGAGAGAGGGTGGGGGGGGGCAGGGGGGTGGACTCAGGTATGCAGTCCACCGAAAGATTCAGGGTTTGAACCCCCATGTCTGCACTAGTCTACCTCTAAGCATCCTTGAGCAAGACGCCTACCCCCCCCCCCACCTCACCCCCGGCTTAATGACCTGCCTCGAAAGAGAGTTTGCATGCATATGCGTGCGTGTGTCTGGCTGTGTATGATTGCCTGCATATGCACGTGTATGTGTGCATGTGAATGAGCGTGAGCGTGTATGTGTGTGAGTGTATGTGTGTATGCGTGTGAGTGCATGTGTGCGTGTGAACGAGTGTGAGCGCGTATGCGTGTGAGTGCATGTGTGCGTGTGAACGAGTGTGAGCGCGTATGCGTGTGAGTGCATGTGTGCGTGTGAACGAGTGTGAGCGCGTATGCGTGTGAGTGCATGTGTGCGTGTGAACGAGTGTGAGCGCGTATGCGTGTGAGTGCATGTGTGCGTGTGAACGAGTGTGAGCGCGTATGCGTGTGAGTGCATGTGTGCGTGTGAACGAGTGTGAGCGCGTATGCGTGTGAGTGCATGTGTGCGTGTGAACG
>JAOPJO010000078.1:9904851-9906558 GCA_027123675.1 Molva macrophthalma | reverse complement strand
CACACACACACACACACACACACACACACACACACACACACACACACACACACACACACACACACACATACACACACCTATAGTTGACAACAGATGGCTGCAGTGTGTTTGTTGCCAGGTCACACGCAGTCTCTTTGTGGAGTGTAGCTGATCATATGTCTGTATGTGTGTGTCTTTCTGTCTCTTGTGTGGTTGTGTGTGTGTGTATGAGTGCATATTTTTGTGTTTGTGTGTATGTCTGCCTGTGTATGTATCTCTGTGTGTGACTGTGTCTGTGTGTCTGTGTGTGTGTGTGTGTGTCTGTCAGTGTGAATGCATGTGTGCCCGTCTGCTTTTGTAAGTAACCTCGCATGTCTGTGTATGTGAATGTGCACACGCTCCGCGCAGACCGCTCAGTGTGCATCCAGCTGAGGTTCTGCAGAACTCAGACCTTAAAATAACTCTTCTTCCACTCAGGGCTGAAACGGGCTTCTGCGGACAAGCGCCTCAGCGTCTTTCTGTAAATGCACAGGGAGAGAGTTCTGGGGAATGTTAACATGCCTAGTAGGCATAACTCTTGTCACGTGTGACTCCAAACCGTGTGTCGGCCTATATAAATGTCAGAGTTTGAAGAGCGATTTACAGTCTGTGTGATTCCTACGCCCCATCTCCTAAATAAGACACAAGCAATTACTGTTTTTGTCTCAATTCTTAGTCACATTTGATCAATATTGACGGTGTATTGCTATTATCTGTTTGGTATACTGTATATACTGTCGGTATACTGTCTTATAAACAAAGTTATTAAAGCTAAATATTAACATTAGTTCTGTCAGCACTTTCAAATTAACTATACACAAATATAGTGTTTAGCTTTGAGTAGATCTTTTTGTTCCTTATTGGGTTATTTTACCCAAGCCAACTATAAGTGTGATCTAAAGAAATATGAACTGCATAAGTGCCATTGAACGCTCTCTCAATTAAATTATAGAGGAACAGAGTGTCTTGCACGAACACACACACACTGACACGATTATTTCAGATCATACCAGGGGATAGTCATGCTGATGTTTATTTTAGATTCTTTCAAACAAAGATCTTTGTGTGTGTGTGTGTGTGTCTGTGTATTTATGGTTGTGGTGTGGTCAAACAGTCACACACTCGTGCACAGTAAACATGCACACTCTGCCACTACAGGAATGTGGTCGATCCCTTGTCAGAGCGACATTGATTCTACAGCGTTTAGTTCTTCAGTAAAATCTCATAGTGTAGTCCTTTTATATCTTTAAAGGACCACAAGACCGCAGCACATGACTGCACAGGAGATGTGACCCCAGATGAAATAGGGCTGGATGTGAGTGTCAACTGTAAGCTGTGATGATGAAAACATTTATACACCCACATAATTAAACACGGACACACCCTTAGGCGGAACTTTGTGTGAATAGAAGCGCTCTTGTCTTCACCTGCGTGTGAATCTAATGAGCTTTAAACACACAACGTAGAACATCTGTGTGCTCGCAATTAGAGATGCGGGGATCGAGCAAGCGGTTGATTTGTGGTCAGGGTCAGTCAAAAGTGTCAGTCAACATTGACTATGCATTTTCAGGGTTTTTCCTGCCTCAAAATGAGGCAGAGGTGGTACCCAGGCGCGTTTTCAAAGTGGAGAATGTGGGCTCATTCGGGGAGCATATTTTATTAATATAAATAAAGGTGCTTTGTTCAATA
>JAOPJO010000078.1:9889851-9899851 GCA_027123675.1 Molva macrophthalma | reverse complement strand
GAAGTATCTTGCTTGCTGACCTTGGGGGAAACCATTCGGAATCCACGATTGGTTGCGTATGTGCTGTGGTGTGTGTTTGTATAGTGTGCTTTTGTCTGTTTCTGTGCATTTTTAGTACTAAATAGAAAATGACGATGCGATTGTTGAGTTTATGCATGTTTTTAACCAAAGAAAAGCAACTGAGGGATGTCGTCATGGCGAGTGAGCTTCTTGCCGGTACTTCAGGACAGACAAATACACTTTGTCCTGTCTTCTCCATGAGATATCTTCCCATGCATCTTGTCCGCTGGGTGCCAATGTGCTCTGATGGCCAAAAGAAAGTGCACAGCTATGTATGTGTGTGTATGTGGGTTTGTGTGTGTGTGTGTGTGTGCACAGAGTCTATGTTTTTGATCAATGCCTTAGGGATTTGTTCATGTTTTAATTATAACTTGGCCTGGCTTCGCCCTGCATTTATAGTGGATTGAAAGAAGTTCTTGTTTTATGGATGACTGTTATCTGTGTTAGTTGCTATTAAATGCCCACTCTTTGTGAGCTTTGTGATTTCTTCTGGGGCATGCAGACACACACACATGCAGACATGGGATGTAGATATATGCATGGTATTTCTGACATGCACATAACTCCTAGCAGATGACTATACACGCATGTATATTTGTGAGAAAACTCACATTTCCTTTGTGCGCACGTGTGTGTGTGTGTGTGTGTGTGTATGTGTGTGTGTGTACAAACACCCCTTTTCTTATGCCAGTTATGTTCAAACTATGCAATAATGACACATACAGTAGACATGAATGTTGTGATTGTTAATGAAGACAGTAGAGATGTCTCTGTTTTGGAAGTGGGCTGAACCTTTTACTACAGTTTGGTAGAAGCCTTGCTTACTAAGTACTGCAATTACCAGCCCCTAGTAAGTGCAGTCGTACAGCTGGGATATAAATGTTAACTGCGTGAATTTATATTTGGATCCCTCGGTCGTGCCGACAGACTGGTGGGAAGGGGCCTCCAGACAGCAGGAGAACCGAAGCATAGAGCCAGCGAGTCCTGGCAAGGTTCTGTTCCGCGTCTGCAATTATTGGCAGTCGGAATATCCGGCGGAGGCACTGCTTTCTGTACCCTCATGATTATGTTGGGGACGGGGAATCGGCAGGGGACCTCACGACACGATATTACAAAGATGTTTGAGTGCCGATTCGGATATGTATTGCTATTCTGTAACTATTGCAATTCTGTAAACATTGCGATACGATACTAGGATGTTTTTGTGTGCGATTTTACATTTTGTGTGGTTTAACATTGCGCTTTGGGATCTACACGTCCATCGGTGTGCGTTTACTAAAATGAACACGGCTGAACAAAACAGAACATATTGACAATTGGTGAATGCTCTTTAGCGCCCTCTGTAGGGCGGTAACATTTTTATTTATTTATGAGTGAACCTGACGATACAAGTGTTGCGGAGGCAAAGAATCCTGATACTCACATTGGATGAATTGGTCCTTTGTGAACATAAATACAATTATTAAATGTGTGTGTGTGTGTGTGTGTGTGTGCAGGTGGTCCGATCATGGAGAAGATGAAGCGGTTCCGGAGGCGTCTGTCTCTGACGCTGCGCCCCAGCCACTCGGTGGACGAGTCGCTGTCTGAACTGGCCGAGCAGCTGACCATCGAAGACAGCGTCTCCAAGGACAGCGGTCAGTTACCACACACACACACACAATCACATACGCATGCGCCCACTTACATAGACATATTTATAGAAGAAAACACACATGCAAATAGACACACACAGATAGATGCACACATACACTTACACACATTCACATGACCACACACACATGACACACATAGACTGATGCAAACACACCCTGATACACACATATTCAACCAGACATTCACACTCATGCACACACACACACACACACACACACACACACACACACAGATAAAGACATAACACTAAATACATAAACAAACACAAACAAATATTACATACTCACATACATACTCAGACACAAGCTGGTCGTAATCTGGGGTCCTGGTTGAATAAACTGATCTTTCGTTTCCATCTGTGTGCGTGTGTGTGCGTGTGACCTTGGGAATCTGTGAGTGTGCATGTATGTGAATGCAAGGGTGTGTCTGCACGCGTGTGTGCGTTCGCGTGTGTGTATGTGTCTGTGTGTCTGCGCATGTGTTTGAGTGCGTGTGCGTGCATGTATGTGAATGTGCGTGCATCATGTGTGTGTGTATTCCAGAGCCCATCGTGCGTAACGGCCGGCCCCCCACCTCCCACAGCATGCAGTCCTTCCTGCACCAGTACACCTCCAGCTCCTTCAAGAAGCCCCCCCTCCGGCGGCCCCACAGCGTCATCGGGGGCAGCCTGGGCTCCTTCATGGCCATGCCACGCAACGGCAGCCGCCTGGGTGAGACACACGCACACACACACACACACACACACACACACACACACACGCATGCACACACACACGCATGCACACACACACACGCATGCACACACACACACACACACGCATGCCCACATGCATGCACATGCACACATGCACGCATACATACGCATGAAACATATTATTACATGTACACATACAATCACAAGTGCAAAAATTATGAGAAGTGGAAAAAAATAAACGGATTTCAACACAGTACAAACCGCAAACCATGTGACACAGACAGACAGACACACACACACACTTACACACACACACACACAGGCGATGATGTCATGGACATCCTCATAGGTCCGGCGGCCATCCTAAAGGTGTGTGTAACTTATATCTTCAACACACCTCTGAGAGGCAAAGTATAGCACCTAGACATTCTTCAGCCTCAACACACACACACACACACACACACACACAGACAGGAAGTGAGCGATTGGAGAGCAGATGGCTGGCAGGGACAAACAGGAAACGTGTCACTGCCCCGACAGTTCTGTTTTCCTGAAACTCTCTCTCTCCGCTCACACACATTCGCTGTTTCTTGATATCTGTCTCCCTCACTCTGTCTCTCTGTCTCTCTTGCTATCTCTCTCGCTCTCTCACTACCTCTATCTGCCCCACTCAAACTTACTTTCTTACTCTTAGTGACTCTTAACGCAACTCTTGTACCCACCTATGAGTCATGTGTGTCTCTGTTTGTGTGTGTCTGTATCCGTGTGCATTTGTGTGTGTGTTTCCACATGCATTTGTGTGTGTGCTTGTGTGTGTGTGTGGGGGAGAGAGTGTGTGTGTGTGTGTGTGTGTGTGTGTGTGTGTGTCAGTGTGTGTGTGTTTGTCAGTGTGAGTGTGTGTATGAAGTCATGTATCATGGTGTGGCAATGGTCTCCGTTAGCAATCTGTATTCCGATCTATCGCCATGGCAATCGTGGGTCCATCACCGATGGAACTGCATCACCAGCTTGGGCCGATGTTACATGAATGATTTAAATCAGAATGCATTTCATGTAGATCACTAATTGATATTTAACACATTGCTTTGATTTCCATTTCAAATTCCATTTCATCAGGGCTACCGTGACATCACCAGATATTCAGATCAAGTGTAATATCACACACACAATACATACAATCATTTCTCCATGGCCAAATACACCCTGGTACTTAAGATGGTCTTATGCTACACACTATACCATATGTTCACATACCGGAAGGCTTCAAATACATAAAACACCACTAATTTACAGAGTTACAATCATATAGAGAAAAAAATCGAGTCTTCTAGGATTTAAGAATATAAATATAGCTGAACATTAAAACGTAAACATAAACGTAAAATGTAAAATGTTTTCATTGGGGAAAGACAGTGCGCATGAATTCTGTTGCAATGGATTCGACAGAAGAACAGTAGAGCTCTGCAGTTAGTCTCCAGCGGCCATCTTGGTTCCATCTTGGATAAACGCTAGCTGGGTGGGGAAACTCAATGCGGAATTCCGCATTCAGCTCATCCATCCAGTTCGCCTTTAGAACCAAGATGGCCGCTAGGTGAACAAGGCCCATGGGGAAGCTGCTGAAAGAGTTGTGGCCCAGAACTGATCACTAAACAGGCCATGTAAGTGGGACAGTGCAAAAGGAAATCTCCTCAATCAGTGCATGTGATCAGTACACATGATCAGTGCATGTGAGCGGACCCCATATGTTCTATTATATCAACATATCCCAAAATAGCCAATATCCCAAAAACCTGAGACATTTGTACTTTGGTAAATACAATTTTCTGATTCTGATTCTGATGAACTAGCTAATTGTGCTTACATTTTTGATAAACCTTAATCTATAGTCCCACATTTGGTGTATTTACAGAAAAAAATAGCTAAGCAAATGTGTTGTGTTTGAATTTTTAATGGAGTTCTACAAGCATTTATTTACGATGTTGCTCCTTTGTTTCTCTCTCTCTCTCTCTGTCCCTCTCTCTCTGTCTCTCTCTCTCTCTCTCCCAGACATCGTCCACGAGAACCTGAAGATGGGTTCTGACGGGGAGAGCGACCAGGCGTCTGGCACGTCCTCCGACGAGGTGCAGTCTCCCACGGGGGTGTGTCTGCGCAACCGAATCCACCGCCGCATCTCCATGGAGGTGAGTCACATGGGCCAGTCAGACAAGCATCTTTATTTGCGTAGCACTAGCCATAAACAGATTAACACGGCAAGTAAAATCCACGGATCACAGGGCAATTAAAAACGCAAAATAAGGAAAGATTGGAAAAAGGCTAAGCATTTTAAAATACAGGCATGAGAAGAGAGAGGACATGTTTGATAGAGATGCCTCCTCGCTAAGACTCCGCCCGCTGTTATACACCTGTGTCAGGATCGATTCTATTCCACTCTATTCCACTCTATGTTGTTCTATTCTATGAAAACGATGTGCTTGGCCTCAACTAACCTGTGTAAATAAAGGCCAAATAAGAATTCCATATTTTAGTAATGTTTGTAAATGTGGAGGAAGGAAGATCACTTGCTTGAAACATTCAACTTGTGAAAGGATAAACCGGTAGACCAGCCCCCCCCCCAGGCAAAGAGGCATTATTTTATGTTGGTTTTATTGACCCATACGCGAGGTTGTTAGGTTCTAAATAATGTTTCACTGTCAGCCTCTGATTGGATCCTATCGCATCCCGGTGATTGGGCCGAGTCATCGGTTCTTTTAAGCCCGTGTATTTCATTTCCGCACCATTTTGTTACACACGAGGGAGCGCAAATGGCCTCAATCAATCGTGTTCATCATAGTCGTCTCGGTGGAGCTGCCCAACGGATTAATAACCAAAGGCCTCCCTGGCAGCCTACAGGCGACTCAGCCCTGTGGTGGCATTCTGCCCCCTAGTGGTGGACCAGAGACGTGCTCATTAGTACGTGACCTTTTGTACAGTGACAGTATGAATATGCTCTCTCACACACACACACACACACACACACACACACACACATACAAGCACTGATTTTAAAAATGTTCTTGGATGGTGGTCATTTATTTAAATATGTATTAATAAAGAGTATGCCATATGTGTGCTTGTTAAGGAAGTGAGAATCATGACATGATACCATCTCATGGTTCATTTATACTTAAACAAACATGACATGCACACATCCACACACACATGCACACACACACACACACACACACACACACACACACACACACACACACACACACACAGAGCTGGTGTTATACGAGCACAATGTGTATTTATCACGTGGCATAACCAATGCACGTAGCTCTGTGATTGGTTTTGCCTCCAGTGTTGCCAGCCGTAACCAATCAGGCTTAATGGGCCTTATTCACCTAGCAGCCATCTTTGTTCTAAGTACTAGCTGGGTGGGGGAATTCCCCCCACTCAGCTAGCATTTAGAACCATGCAAGCTCTTTGGGGGTAATTTCCCCCAATTAGATAGCCTTCAGAACCAAGATGGCCGCTAGGTGAATAAGGTCCATACATGTTAATGAGATGCTACTGATGTATCCCCTGCTGTCCACTTCAGATACAAACAGCCTACGGAAAGCACATCGTTTCCTATTCAATCACCACATTCCCTTTCACTGCTAATGTGCTTTGATGCGATTTCTCCCAGCATGCCCCCTGGTCGGATCTGTTATTACTTTGTCTGTCTAGTTTTTATCATTTTTATTATCCCTCGACATGTTTCATCCCCTCTGGGTTTCTGTTGATTATTGCGCGCAGGTAATAGAATGGATATGTTTTCCCCCTTTTATTTCACTGTGTGTACGATGGATGGCAAGGTCATGCACGACCTGATTCTTATTAAAGGGCCAGTACTGTGTTTATACACCGCACACACACACACCACCTCCAAGGTGTTGTATTAAACGAACTGCAGGAGTGGGAGGAGAAGAGATAATAGTGTCTTGGTGTATGTGTGTGTGTGTGTGTGTGTGTGTGTGTGTATACATGCATGTGTGTGTGTGTGTGTGTGTGTGTGTGTGTGTGTGTGTGTGTGTGTGTGTGTGTGTGTGTGTGTGGGCGGATAGTCAGTACATCGTCTGCCAAGCGGCATGGTGTGGGCGCTCCTCTGCAGCAGACAGAAGGTTCCAGACCAGACGCAGGTGGTGTGAAAGAGACAACCCTCTCACTTGAACACGTTGTTCCCTGATAGGGCAGATGTTGACTATGCAGATTGTTGTTCCAACCAATCACAGAAGCAGGTGGCTTTTAGCGTTGACAAAGACAAAAAATAATAATTCCGTCACGTACAGCAAACCAAATACACAGACCTTGGAAAAAGTCTGTACTAATACAAATTTTAATAAGAATATTTCATTGCACATATAAAGCGCTTTTCAAGACACCTAAAGCTCTTTACACCTCATCCACTATTCCTCCCACTTTCGCTTTGAGATCGTAATACTTCATATCGGAAGTACTAGTATTTCTCTCTACTATCGGTATATGTATGAATCATCATCTTGCATTGAATTACTCCAGGCCTGCTTGTAAAGCACGAATCCCCTGACCTTGTCCCAGTCTTGAGTGAAGACGGAAGTTTTCTTCGCCCTTCAATCGGAGCGTTGAAGGGCCTGAGCCCAGCTGGTACACTGTTGGGTTGGATTCAAATAATGAAACAATTGCAGTTACATTTGCATAATGTTGATGAGAAAATGAACGCGCGCTCAGACAGGGAAATTGTCAGCGATGAAGCCCATTTGTATGGGTTAAATTTTAAAGTTCAATCAAACCTCACTTGCTGAGGATACAGGTTACGCACATTATGATGCATTTGACCACTGGTTTGCATCATTTCAAACTCATTTGAGCCGGCCAAAACGCAGCAATCGCACAGATGTGTCGCTTTGGTTTCAGTTTCCAGTGTTTGGTTTTACTCTGAAACTGTACGGTGACATTTGACCGCGACTCACTGTGACTGTTAACAAGACTACGGATTCTACAGGTCATGGAAACAAAGCACATCCATCATGCTCACACACGTGTGAGAAAGTGGTTCTGACTGCAAGCGGCGATTAACTAACAATTAACAGTTAATTAACAGTTAACAAATGGTCTTGTTATCATTTACTAATGGTGTTAATGTTAACTACGGTAATAGTCTTCATGTTAACTAAGGCACTAATGATTACATTATTTCAAAGGAATAACCCTAACCCTATTAAATAATGTATTAATGAATCCCTTAGTTAACATGAATTAAGGAAATTAAGTTAATGACTTAATTATTGTCCCCTTATTGCAAAGTGTCACCTTTATATGGAGGCTTGGGGTTAAATATTTAACATGGCATCTTGTTTTCTCCTCCCTCCTCCCCGTCATCTCTTTGTTGCGCGTGTGTGTACATGCGTGTGTGTACATGCGTGTGTGTGTGTGTGTGTGTGTGTGTGTGTGTGTGTACTTGCGTGCGTGCTTGTGTGTGTGTGTGTGTGTGTGTGTGTGTACATGCATGTGTGTCTATGTGCATGCGTGCCTGTGTGTGTGTGTGTGTGTGTGTGTGTGTGTGTGTGTGTGTGTGTGTGTGTGCGTGCGTGCGTGCGCTGTGATTACAGGACCTCAACAAACGTCTGTCCCTGCCTGCTGATATCCGTATTCCTGACGGCTACCTGGAGAAGCTGCAGCTCAGCAGCCCCCACTTCGACCAGCCCCTCAGCCGGCGCTCACGCAGAGCCTCCCTGGTCAGTGTGTGTGTGTGTGTGTGTGTGTGTGTGTGTGTGAGTCAGAGAGTGGGTGAGAGAGTGAGTGAGAGAGTGAGGGAGAGAGTGAGTGAGAGAGTGTGCACACATATACATGGACATGTGTCCCATTCTCCGTGCGACGCCCGCGCACGTGCACGTGCACGCTGCATGGAAGGTGCGGGGTTCGCCTCTGCCCGCCTGCACTCGGTTCCCATGGCAACAGTCACAGGGCAGCCCCCCCCCCCCCCTGATCAGATGAGTCCGGAGTCTCGGAACTTTTGCTGCACTTGTCCGTCGGCGGGTGCTTCAGAGGGCTATCGGTTCCCACATGAAACAAACCAAGCAGCGCCACGCCTCCCAGTGCCACTCACAGCACAGAGGAGGATTATCTCAAGGACTTATGTTAGCACATACATCTGCTGTCTGTCTGCTACTGTTAACCATGCTGGATCTCCTGAGATAAAACAAGAAAAGCTGAGGCAGTTTCTCGAAAAGAAATCCATGTGCATCTTCTGTGATATGTGCTTTGTATGTGTGACCTCTACTTAAAGCTAGGGTAGGCAATTTCTTTTTCAAGCCCTTTCGTCATATTTGTTGAAATTCTCTTTAAATCCCAACAGCAATCAATAAAGCATATGCTCTGACAAAAAAAAAAAGCCTGTAATTAGCCCGTCCAATGATTTAATTCAGCCCAAATGAAATGATTGGATGGCCTGCCTGTCTGTCTACCTACTGCCCTGGCTACCAGTGAGCACGTGACTGGATTCTTCCACGAGGCTAAGCAAAGCTATTGCTAAAGCTAGCAAGCTAGTCTTGTTTTGGGGCCTTTGGAAGGAGGCCTGAAGGGAGAGGTAGGATTTTTTTTTCGGTTGGATACTTTCAAAATCATCTTTAAAAAAAGGAAATCTGATCCAAATAGATTCAAATAAACATCAACATCTGGCCGTAATATTATATAAGTCCCAGTGAACGTATGTACACTGAACCACAAGTGATTAATAGTTTGCTCATGGCTAGACAAATCCTTTGGTCTGTTCTTATAATCGCAGAACCCTTATGAGACCTTACAAACCTTTAGTTAATCAAATCAAAAATGTGTAATCAAACTTCTAGCTTATAAGGCAGCATTATGCTTATCAGGCGAGCTGGCCCCAAGGGTGGGAACCGCTATTCTAGTCACCACGAGTCCCACATTCACACAGGTCACACAGGAGTAGGTGTCCTCTGAGGTCTGTAACCACAACAAGCAGCTGTGCTGCAAGCTCTGTGTGTTGTTGACTGACTGTGTGTTGATCATTCTCCTTCTCTGCTCCTCAGTCTGTTCCTGTGTATTGATCACTCTCTCTCTCTCTCTCTCTCCTTCTCATTCCGAGTCTGTGTGTTGATCATTCTCCTCCTCTACTCCTCAGTCTGAGCCTGTGTGTTGATCATTCTCCTCCTCTACTCCTCAGTCTGAGCCCGTGTGTTGATCATTCTCCTTCTCTCCTCCTCAGTCTGAGCCAGTGTGTTGATCATTCTCCTTATCTCCTCCTCATTCTGAGCCAGTGTGTTGATCATTCTCCTTCTCTCCTCCTCAGTCTGAGCCAGTGTGTTGATCATTCTCCTTCTCTACTCCTCAGTCTGAGATCGGCTTCGGGAAGTTGGAGACGTATATCAAACTGGACAAACTGGGCGAGGTGAAGAGCGACCACATGAACGCATCTCCACATTTCCACATGCATTTGATTACATTTATGTACACTAAAAGAGAATGTATTTACACTCATCCAATGGTTTTGACCACGTTTATTTACATCCATTTAATTGTGTCACAATAATAATATATACTATTATTATTATATAATAATATATACTA
>JAOPJO010000078.1:9803685-9818719 GCA_027123675.1 Molva macrophthalma | reverse complement strand
AGAGAGAGAGAGAGAGAGAGAGAGAGAGAGAGAGAGAGAGAGAGAGAGAGAGAGAGAGAGAGAGCGCGAGAGAGAGACAGAGAAAGAGTGAGAGAGTACTTGGCTCTGTGCAGGATGTTGATACGGTCGTTGGCCTGGATCAGCTGTCCGTTGCGGTACCAGCGTCCCGGGACGTTGCCTGGGAAGATCTCACAGTGCAGCTTCAGGGGCTCGCCCAACTTCAATGTCACATCTTGCAGATCCTGGAAGATCTTCAAGGGTTTCACTGGAACCCAGACAATACATCCAGTATTTGCTTTATAATTAAGGGGCAATGTTACAAGGAAAGAAAGAGAAAAAAGCTTGAGGCATAGAGTGCTACATACGGTCCACCTGGATACGAGCTTCAGATGTGCCACCGGTGGCCATGATTGAGTAAACGCCGGTGTCTTCCTTTGAGGCATCATCGATGACCAGAAAGTGCTTGGTGCCCTCGACCTTCACGCGGTATCTTGAACGCACCCCAGTCGGAACCTCAACGCCATTTTTCATCCTGAGAGGTTCAGGAATAGTGGATGATCCATTCATCAACAAGGCAAATTGTTGTTGGTGCAAATACACTCCAAAACATTCAAACTATGAGTTCACTTCAACATCTATAAAACATGTTCACCTAGCGGCCATATTGGTTAGTTGGGTGGGTATACTTCTTGAATCTTTGGGGAAACCATGACAACTCATTGCATTACATTTTGGTTCTGCATTCCATTTCACCACACAGTTAATACTTAGAATGCATTTCCGTTTAGTTGTCACAGTTTCCCCTAAAGATTCTAGAAGGTTTATCCATCCTACAAACCAATATGGCCACTAGGTGGATAAAGTCTCTTGTCATAGATACCATTTCACTTGGGCGCCTTCCTCTGACACCTCACACTCCAGCTCAATCCTCTCATTCACTGTGGTCTTCACGGCTTCAATGTTTTTCACAATCTTCACCGGTAACTCTGGGAGATGAAGGGGAGATAACCATCGAAACATTTAAAAATTGGATATTCTATATTCTGTAACATCATGGTCTACGGCTTGGCCTAACTCTGCAAAAATATAAATGACAATCATGACAGCACATTCACACAGACACCAGTCAAGGTAAATAATGCATGTGAAGTGATCTTACCTTTGACGAACAGTTCAGTCGTGCATTTCTCGTCCCCGGCGGCGACGGAGTAGGCTGCGTCGTCCAACATGGAGCAGTTGTTAATGACCATAATCCTCTGGGTTCCTTTGTGCTCAAAGATATACCTAGGCAGGAGAGTCGGAAACGTTACTCTGTGGTAACTTATAGGGGAGACCGTCAGACTTGGCCATTCTCTTAGAGTACTGCTTCATAGCGGTTTTGCAGAAAAAAAAGGGGTCTGCAACATGAACTCCAGTTACGCAAAAAAGTTGGACCATTGAGATACATTTTTCCAAATCTGACAAATTATGCAAAAACAAACCAATGGGGTCCAACTTTTCTGGAATTTCTTTGGGGAAATGCAAATTAAACAATACTTTCTTATATTAGAAAATAGCCGAGCATGACAATTCCCTTTTAAATCTGATCCAGGTCATAATGTAAATATATATTTGGTTGCTTTGGAGATAGATAACTGTGTTATTACTTAATTTGCATTATTATTATTATGAATAAGAAATGTATATTAAAATGGTTTAAAAGAGACTCAACCATCAAGATCCCTAAAGGGGGGTATCGCATGATGTCACCCACATTCCAAGCTGCCATCTTGGTGCTTTTTCACCATTAAAATAACCATAACAACAACAACTGGTTGCTTGGTTATTCTAGCATTTGTGTGTAAGAAGAACCAAGATGGCGGGCTTGACCTTTGATTGAACCTCACGTCGCATGTACGAATTCCGGTGTCAGACTTAGACAAGGGGGGGTGGGGTCACGCCAGGAGTCTATGCGATGATGCGATGAGGAAAATCAACTGAATGAATGGACTTACTTCCTTTGACTAAAGGTCGGCAGCGGAGCCAGAATAGGGCCGGCAGACAGGAAGTGTGCAGGAAGTGTATATGGCAGGTAGAAGAAGCGCCATGACATAGCATGACATCACGGACAGACAGACAGACAGACAGACAGACAGATACATTACAGAGACATGATGCCTGGATGGATATGAAGTCCCCATACATGATCCAACCAAGAAGCCGAGAGAGAGAGAGACAGAGAGACAGAGAGAGAGAGAGAGACAGAGAGACAGAGAGAGAGAGAGACAGAGAGACAGAGAGAGAGAGAGAGACAGAGACAGAGACAGAGACAGAGACCGAGAGACCGAGAGACAGAGAGACCGAGAGTGAGAGAGACAGATGGATTACAGTGGATGCTTCCGGAAACAGAATCCTGGAGAAAATGACACCGGAGACCAGAAAACGACAATAACCTCTGAGACAGCCTGTACAGCTGTTGAACAGCCGGCTTTCAATGGAAATTAGGAATGTATATGTACATGATCAGTATACATATTTATTCAGATCAGTTCATAATGTAAATTATCAGAATTTACTTATGGCAAATACATCACTTTCCGCTGATGATTATAGACTTTCAAATTCGTTTTTTTGTTTTTCGGTATTCGTAGTTATACTATTCAAAAGGTTCTAAATATAATGTCTAAGTATTTTTTAACAAATACAGCCTATCTATGTAGAGAAAAATACATCTAAAAAATGTTGTGTATTTATATGTAACGCATTAATTTCCCCTCGGGATGAATAAAGTACCTATCTATAAAAATGATTTCAAAGCCAAACTAAGTTAAAGACCTATGAGGGAGGTATTGGCGTTTTCCTGCACAAAGAAGACAATGTGGTTAATGGCAGAGATCGACAGAACAGTGATGTCATACACTGGAAGTTTCATCACAATGAAACGTGAAAGCCATGTGCAGTGCAATGGATGACGTGTTGGATATGTGAGAGAGAGGGAGAGAAGGAGAGAGAGAGACAGAGAGAGAGAGAGAGAGAGAGAGTTTTCTACTACTTTACTCGGCATTGGTTATCAGTGCAGTGCTCTAGAGACTGTGTGTTTGAGTGTAAGTTGAGCAAATAAATGGGTGACAGAACAAATTACGAATGAATGAATGCAATTGATGAAACAATCAAGTGAATGTATTTGCATAATACATACATTTGAAACATTGTTTCAGTAATTTTTGAGATGTATGATGAATTCAGAAAAGTGGGACAAAACTGCAAATGAAATGCATTTTACCCAAGTTGCTGTAAAATGCTTCGAATTTGCCCACAAACACAAAAAAACATACATTGACAACTTAGGTAAAATCTTGATACGTACTTTGGACTGGATCTGATCTCCTGACCGTTCTTGTACCATTTCAGTTCGACTGTGGGGTCAGCCAGGTCCACCATAAAGCGAATCTTTCCCCCTTTATCCACCTGGTAGGCAGTATCCAGCTTTTTGGCAAATGCTTCAGAAATAGAAAAGAAAGACCCTTGAATTGGAAGAAGCCCTTTTTTAAACTGAGGGCAAGTTACCTTTTCAGAATAAAGTAAAAAAAAAACATGACATGAAACATTGCAAAGAATTCCTAAACATCGTCTTGGTCTCATGGTCAGCACCCAGGGATATGCAACTATTTTAATCTCGAGATCCAAAAGACAGCCTCAGTTATTCACCAATTCTGGTGTGATCAGAGTTTTCTGAGAGTTCGGTGCATTCAGTAAGGCCGCAACCCAACTCCAACTGGATTGGGACCCATTTTGGGTCCCGGCCCACAGTTTAAGGAACACTGAAGCAACTGAAAAAAGTCTCATGGAATAAGAGTGCTTTCACACCTGTGGTCACTCACAAAAACACTGATATTTTTTTAATTATTCAGTGACCAAATGGTGGAAATGGGTTTATTTTTAATTTTTAGGAAAACAAAAGAAAAAACAACCTTATGGACGATAACGTTTGTGAAACTTGAAACGTACCCTCGCTCTTCTTCTCCACTTTCTTGGTCTTCTTCAGCCTCTTGAGCAGACCCCTCAGGTCTGTGATGCCGTAGGTGAAGGCAATCTTCTCGTACTCATCCGGCCGGGCGTTCTTCAGGATCTCCCAAACATCAACCTCAGGAACGTCCTCTTGCTTGTGCTCCCTGGCCAGGTGCCAGATACAGAGGTGAGGGAGGGTGGTGGTGGGGGTGGGGATGGGGGTATTTGTCAAGAAAGGGACCTGATGGGCGTTATACACCTAGCAGCTATCTTGGTTTTATCTTCGTCAAACGCTAGCTCGCCAGCATTTAGAGCCAAGATGGAACCAAGATGGCCGCTAAGTGAATAAGGCCTATTGGTCTGTGTTTACGACGTGTCCTGAGGAACTCGTCATTAAGAGGGATCTTGGGTTGGATGGCTTGAAGCGGCATAGGGATTAGAGGCGGGAAAACAGGGCCAAAATGGAGGTTGATCATACGTTTACGTTATGTTGGATTTTATGTTTTTTTAAAAACCCCTCCAGCCTTGTTCATGTAAATTAAGTGAAAAAATGTTTCTCAAAACTTAAATGATTAGTTTATATCATTGAACGACATTCACTGCCATGTCAAGGCAATAGACGAAGTTGCTAGTTAACCTTGACTGCTGCTAACTAACTACTCTGACTACTAATAACATTACAACTAATAAATGTAAAAAAAACAACAATTTTTTTTAAATTCTGGTTCTGACTTAAGCAAATAATACTGTAAGGCCTAAAAATGATCAAAAGCAAAAAGAAATCTGAAATGACTGGGAAGGGTCTGCAAGTCATATAAATATCCCATTATCTCTATAGAGCAAATCTTCATTTTTTGCATTTATTTTTCACAAATTCTAACCACCCAACCCTTCGATGAGTTCCTCAGGACACGTCTCACAAAGAGATGGGCACCGAGTGCCCATCTCTTTGTGAGACGTGTCGACTGCCTGCCTTAACTCGTAACAATCCAGCGTTAACAATGGATATGGCATCACGACAAACACAACATGGCGTTGAAACAGAGATGCTGTTTGAAGCCCTTGAAGACATTTGCTGTGAGAACGTGTTGTTTATATGTGTTGCTGTACGATATCTCCCTGTGCCTGTTAATTTCCCAGTTGGATGGATTAATCTCTATGATGTTCGCTGTTTACATTAATGCTAACACCGCTATCAATCATCAAGATTTTAGAATTACAAGACATGATTATTGATTATTACGTTTGATGATACGTTTCATGCGTGTACATGGATGGATGGGAGGAAAGCAGGAGGAAAGTCATTTCATTCTGAAATCATTATAGCTGAAAAATGAATCTTATTGTTGTATAATAATGAACCAGGGCTTTGATTATGAAATTAGACACTTTTAATATATACAGTGTTTTACGTTTTTAGAGAGGGGTAAAAAATGTGATTATTGCTGTTATATTTTTTGTATATCTGAGGATGTGGTGGAGGTCGAAGGATAAGACGTCAGATTGTTGTCAGCTTTACCAATGGAATGAAGCATGCCTGGATATCTGGGCAGTCGACAACAGACACGGGTAATGAGTGAAGGTACGCTAATATAATTACATTCCTTCCTATCTAAAATCCCATCCCTTTGTACGTTTGTTTGCTTATCTCTGTGTTTGTGGGTTTGTGTGTCTCAGCCATTACTTCAGGGAAGCTCTGATATTGTTAGATGATAGATGAAAGTTGTCCGTGGAAAAGGTTAGATCTATGAGATCCGGGTTAATAAACATGTTACCCTGAAAAGGAGTTGCACAGAATATTAGTCTGGCTGAATAGATACCATTCAGTCTTTCCTTTCATTGGTTGACATTTGCTTCCTAAAATGTCTGAAAGGGCATTCCGGTATTGAAAAGCGTAAAAAAAATTAACGGTACCATTTTTTTTTTTACATTTAATAACCGTCAGTTTATTTTTCAGGCCTTCGACGCGAAAAGCCAAAATAAACATTGTCGTATTTGTATTATATTTCTGAATCGAAATAGAATGACAATGTAGTCGTAACACCATTTCACAGCATCATCCTTGTCCGCCAGCACAGCGTTAATGAGCCACAACGACTCCCCCGCCCCTCTCTGCCGCAACCAACAGGTGTCGGCCGTTTGACGTCATTAACGAAGGGCACGACGGAGCTTCTTAGGAATGCTGCTTTCGGAATGAAGTGTTTCCGTACTACGGTAGGCCAACACTCGTCCAGTTCTTTAGAGCTACGTTTCATGCTGGGATTCTACGAGAATTCGTTTTACTTACCCACCGTAAGGTTTAATGGTTTAATTATCTATTCTCTCTACTAACCTTTGTTGTCTGAATAAGTGGAGGGGGGGGAGGGAGAAGAAGACAAGCCCAAAATAAATGTGTCGTTCTACTTTACGTTACTGCCAATAATGTCACTGTCTAGATGAGCTGATCCAAGAATAAAAAAGAATGGGAAAAAAAGACAGCTTGGCCGTAGAATTTAACATCCAAATAAATCGTATCAGCATTAATGAGATTATCTTTTAAGATTTTAGATGCCTTTTATCTCATAATGTGTCGCTTATATGCAAGGCGTTGTAGAAACAATTGAATGGCACAAATGGTGGAACATGATAGACAAAGGAAAACAGTTAAAAGAAAATGACTATGACTATAAAAGCAAGAAGAAAGAAGCATATTGCAGACAAGGGCTTGGGGAGGAGAAAAAGGAAGGAGAGAAAGACTGAAAAAAAGGGTGCACTGAAGGGCGGGATATTATTCTCACCTATGTTTAAGGAGACCACTAAAATCAAGTTCCCCTGCATCGTCTTGTCCTTCACTGCTGTTGTTAACAAGAAGAGATTAATAAAGAGGCAATCAGTCATAATAAACAGTCACAAGCAAGTTTTCTAAAGAACAATGCTGTCAGGCACAACGCAAAGCAAAAGCTCTGGGCTCAATTGGTGCCATTACACGTGATTGGAACCTTTACACGCAAACTATTTGAAGTCATTCTTTTTCAAGTCAGGCCAAAATGATTTTGTGTAACGGACTTCCAGAGGTTTTTTCATACAGTGTTCATCCTACAATGTCCCTGCAATGTGCACAAACATTGAGTGAGATGACAAAACTGCAGTGCTTTGCGTTGCTTGTTTAGACACATTGTTGGAGGGGAAAGGGGGGGGGGATGTGAAAGTGTTGGCCAACTTGGTTGATTTTGTAATTACCTTTAGAAAAAAGGTTAATGACATTTTTACAACCATCTACTCACACAGATACACTAATGAAACATTATTGGACGGTGTACTATTTGAAAATGATTGGAATATGATGCCGACCCCTTTGGAAAGGGGCGTTCCTCATTCATCTGTACAGTTCAATGGACATTCCGAAGTATTAGGAAAGTCATCATTGACATCATTATCTGAATGCTGCCATCCCAGTCCCAGCTGAATGGAATTCAGATAAAGACTTAGGATACAATGTTTACATACAATCATCTGCCTTGTGCTGCAACTGTATGGTTCTGCTCTCGTTACCTTCTCTTGAAAGCCGAACGAATGTCAATATTCTGTGAGCCCTGTTCGGCTTCTGTAAAACAATCATAGAAAATACAGTGTGCAATGTACATTTCATATTCCAATTCTATGATTATTATTAAAGGTGCTGTAGGTAAGATTTATGCTGTATGCATTCCATCAATAAAGAGTGAAATGCTCAATGAGAATATCTGTACTGGTTAACTGTGCCTGCCTCTGAATGAGACAATATAGATTTTCGAATTTCTGACCAATCAGAGAATCCATCTTGCCTGTCAATCACAGGTGCTTGAATGCAACACTTCTCATTTGTGGAGAAATGTTTTGTGGTTTATTTTAAAAAGCTTGATCTCTTCTGCCCTTTCGTGCTCTCTCGCTTTACAACTCTCAAATCGTACCTACAGCCGCTTTAAACTCTACATGTTACACAATACAATCACAGGGTCAAGGCTGACCAACCTTTCACTTCCAGGTCAAAGGAACAGCTGTCAAACTTGTCCTTGTAGTTGACCTCACACCTGTAGTTCCCT
Organism: Molva macrophthalma; assembly: GCA_027123675.1. Taxonomy (NCBI): domain Eukaryota; kingdom Metazoa; phylum Chordata; class Actinopteri; order Gadiformes; family Lotidae; genus Molva; species Molva macrophthalma. Next base: position 9,810,671 of record JAOPJO010000078.1, on the reverse strand, counting down.
CCGTAGTTCTCCTTGGCCTTGATGATGTGCATCTCAAACGTGTGAATCTGGTGGAGAGGAGGAGGGATGGATGGTTACAAGCAATAACATGAGGGATAGTGACTGTGGCATGTATGGAGGTTGGTAAAGGCGGTTTCTACCAGGGGTAACTTAAAGGACCAGTTAACCCTGAATTTAAACAGGAACAGTCTAACTTGGCTATTTTCTAATATAAGAGAGTAATGCTTTTATTCCAACACGTGTGTTGGAATAAAATAAATTGCGGTCAAATAAATTGCCATAAACTATGTTTTCCACGAAGAATGTGCGGAAAAGATGGACCATTGACGTCAATGGTCCAGGATCACAACATGCGAATGAAGCAGTTCTCTCTTGCATAAGAGAATAGCCAGAGTTTGGTTCCCCTTTGATGGGCTGTTAAGATATGATGTATTTATGCCGGTCAAGAAATTCAGGAATTTCAGGTCAGTCGAAAACCTCATTGCATTTTTCGGTCTTATCATATGCCTCACCGTACTACACAGTACCAGTTGACTGAAATCATATCCATTGACATCTGTAGATAATGGCCCAATTGTCCAATTGAACACATACTATGGTCACTATGAGCGTGTCCGGGTCACGTTGAGAGCATGTACCTTGGTGAATCGGTCGAAGGTCTCCTTGAGCTGCAGGTGCTTTCCTGTCTTGCTGGCCAGGTCCATCCATTTACCTTTGAACCACTTCACAGTGGGTTTACGCAGAAGATCTTTGGCCTCCACCTTGGCGATGAAGTGAATGTCAGCACCTTGGACATCCAGAAAAACAAACACGTGTTTATGACAGACCCGCAAACAGAACTTCTGTTCGTCTTCATGCTTCAAATTCTGCTAATGGCCAAAGGTTCACTCCTTTTAGTCCTTCACCCAGGTCAACCCAAGGCGTGCAAACCCGTGTTCAGAAGGACCTTGCATAAATGAAAATGAAGTCGCCACTGAGATCCTAACCGCAAACCGCAAACCGAGGAACTACATGCTAGTCTCTACCATGAACCATCTATAGGCCGTTAGAGGAACTACATGCTAGTCTCTACCATGAACCACCTATAGGCCGTTAGAGGAACTACATGCTAGTCTCTCCCATGAACCACCTATAGGCCGTTAGAGGAACTACATGCTAGTCTCTACCATGAACCATCTATATGCTGTTAGAGGAGCTACATGCTAGTCTCTACCTTGAACCATCTATATGCTGTTAGAGGAGCTACATGCTAGTCTCTACCATGAACCATCTATATGCTGTTAGAGGAACTACATGCTAGTCTCTACCATGAACCACCTATAGGCCGTTAGAGGAACTACATGCTAGTCTCTCCCATGAACCACCTACAGCTGTTAGAGGGACTTCATGGTAGTCTCTTCTACACGAGGGGAGGATGGCGGGTCAGTCACTCACCCAGGTCGACGGAGCCTCCCTGGGGCCTCTCAATGAGCAGTGTGGACAGCGGGGGTGTGTCAATGGGCTTTTCCAACTCCTCTAGGCCCTGGCCCTCTCCAAGGGACCACACTGCTCACAGAGGAGAGGGATAATACACACAGTCATACACAGAGACTTCATCAGACTTCCGTTACAACCGAGGAAGAGGAGTTGAAGGCATTTAGTTCATAAATGTTTTTCCACCCACCTCTCTGCTTTCATCTGGAATCCGACCGGATGATAGACGCAACGACCGGGGTACAGTCAACAAACACATTTTTCCCCACAACTCAACCATCACAATCCATACAAATAACAGCTGGGCTTTAAGCTCTTTGCAAACATGGAAAAGCGTGGATCACATGATATGGAACACAGAACTTACAACTTCCTCTGCAAGAAGGAATTACATTTTTTTCCCACGTTCCTGATGCTCCAGTCCGCATCTCCGGTGTGTGATTCCTCATAGAGCAGAGTGTTGCAATTCTTCACTATTCATTATTTTATATGTAGAATAAACTTAACTTGGCGTTGAAAAGAGCTGAAATTCCCTGCCATTCTAATCAAGCTAAATCCTAGTCGGACATGCTAATCTTTTGAGATTAGCGTGATGCTTCTTGAAAAATCTTGAGCCAACTGGAAGTCGCAAAATAATAATATAACAGGAATATATTTTCAAGTTCAAGTGGCTGTGGTAGAAGATGGGAGTTTCCAGAAACTGCATAGCATCTTATAAGCATTTGAAAGGGGAGGGAAGGTTCTGCTATGGTGCTTACAGAAATCATTCTTTCCGATAGCCAGGCTGGACATGTCTCTATTGTCCAGTCTGATTAGGATCCATTGAACCACATATTGGGAAAATGGAAAAGGTGGAGTTTCGCAACGAGAGATACAACAAGCTTTGGGCTACACTGGAGTGGAAGCAAAGTATATGGTTTTTGATGTAATAGTTTACAAATTAAAAATGTTTGCTTAATGTGCTTGCGTACTTTATTTTAGTCTTTCTTTACCTCTGGCTATTATAAATTTGTGTTACCTGAGTCTTTCCTCCCCATTGCTGGCACAGTGACGCTATCATCTAAACAAAGACAGAGAGAAATTTACAGCATATTATATGAGCAATAATACTGTAAAATCCAGCAACACGCAAGCTGGGACAGACACACAGCAAGCGACACACAGACACGCTGAAAACACTACAGAACTCGGAAGATGATTAAATTCATATATATATATTTACTTATATATATATAGAGTTTTAGTAAGTTCTATACTTTTATTTTGGCAGATTTTTTTACAAATGTGGGTCTGCATGTTTCATAAGGTTCTCAGTATTCTCAGTCTGATTGCTATATGATCTGAATTCCAACTGTAATTGTCAGTTTGTTAATGTACAAAGATACATTCTAACGGTCACATTTCGAAATTAGAGATATAACAAATATATATAAACACTCACTGTCTATTATTTCACATCAACATGAGTGGAGGAAATGTGGCTTTTGAAATGTGTACTAAGGTGAACGAGTGGTTGGTTTGAAAGGGTGGCAAGGTTAACAGGGAGCGCTCTTACTAGGCAGGTCAATAGAGAGTTTCTTGACTGAATTTCCATCTTCTGTGAAAAAAAACACAGATTATCGATGTTACTCATGATAGATCCGTCTACTAAACGAATGGGATCATGTGCAGTGTGCAATTTTGTGTTGTATAAGTAAATTAAACTAAATTAAAGTAGTATGTTGTAATATAGCCATGAAAAGGGAACACCAGTGAATGTGGTGAAGAAAATGGGAAAACGATTAGGTATATCAGTAGCTTTTTCTGGAATAAAATAATAAAATGTACTGTATTAAAAAGGTTTATTTTTTACACAAAATAAAAACTTTGACTCTTTTGGGTGCGTATAGGTCAAAATGTTTTAAGTGAATTATGAAGGGGATATATAATAAAACCGCTGTTGTACATATGTATAATAGTATTGAATGTATTAGGTGCAATTAATGGCTGTTCAGTTCAGCCAAAGCTATAGAAATTAAAACAACTTATCTTTACATTTTAACTTTGTTGTATTCCCTTTGGTTGTAAAATGGCATACATACATACATTATAGATGTATATGAATGATGAATATAATCACCATACAATCATCCGATGTAATTCATCATTTGAACATGCCCGCATCATATATACATCTACCGGTTTTATCAATCTATATCCATTTCCTTTGGATTAGATTGTAGTTAATGTGCTCATCGTAATAAGTATAAGTATTTTTTCTTCACACAGGGATTTGCAAACCTGTACTTAAAGAGGCAATCTCAAATATTTCTGTTTACTTCTCTTTGATGACACCTTCTACGAGAAGCAGTAATTTCTCCCATATATCGAAACTGTGCAGCCGCCAACATTAACATTAACATTCTTAATAATGCAAGGGCCTTCATCAGTGGGCCATAGGCTCACTCACCATTGGGTTACCTTATTCGGCGATAGGGACTTGACTATCATGATTTATTTACGTGAAAATCTTCAAGATTACCACTTTAATAATGTATGTGTCAGAACAGAGACATACATCACAATAGTTTTGTGTATTACACATTATTGCTTTTAGTTGAAAAACGTTTTTTAAATTATTAGGTTTCACGAAGGCTTTTGAGAGCACTATCTAAGTTTTCTGACCCGTATTGCTCATTATTTCAGTTTTTCCTGAAAAAACAGCTATTTTCTTTCTTATTGGGGAGTCGACCTCAGAGGAACTACAACAGACTGCGAGAACTACAACTACAACAAAATGGTCGCCACAGTTACTAACCTGGTGGTGGCGTCGGAGACTGGGGGTTACTGGTGACGCCGTTGTCCTCTTTATCTGGAATAGAAGTGTGATTGACACAACAGACCCACCTATCACAAAGGTCCGAGTCCAGGTCAGAGGCGGGCCAATGCAGACACAAGACACTGGCAGCAGGCCAACAACAAGGCTGTTGATGTGAGACACGCTCAACAAGACAACAGGATGTGTAAAGAGGACTCCTGATCTACACTCTGTCAATTGTGTACCTTTAATGTAATATCAACTCAACCCATATCCTTTCCAGTTACACTGCGATCACTCTTTTTACTTCATTAGTTCAAACTGTTGTTTTTTGTTACAATTGGCCTTTGAATGATCACTTGCAATCCTCACTTTCGATAACTTTAGATCGAGGCCTAAAAACCTCCCCCAATAATCGTGTATTATTTCACAGCTGGAAAGGGGCTCTGTATGAGGTTTTCTGTTTCTTCAAACAGAAAACACTTGAAGACTGACGATGATGCCTAAATGGTACTCTAATGACAGAATGTAGTTGAGTTTTGCCGCTTTTTTGACCATCCCCTTATATGGTGCAGGAAGTACATGTGTGCATATGTGAGCCATATGTCCGTGGAATGCAGAGCTCAAAACTGGCTGGTGCCACACGTGCACACATCTCTCTCAGGGCTGCCGTTGAGAGAGGACATGCAGACGGAGCTTTTGAAGAAGCAGCAGTGACAAACAGTTGAATTGCCAGCGAATGCACAGTGACCGAGCCATAGAGATACCAGATGCTGGTCTGCAGTGTGTCCATCTGAAGGTACTGCCCAGAGCTATTGGTACTGACTTTCTGACTGGATATACACATATACAAATACAAGTAAATTCCAAGATAAAAAGAAACAAAGGTAGAAAGAAGTCCATGTATGTTTGCTTGTGTGTCTGTATTGGTCTGTCTGTCTCCCCGTCCATCTGTGTGGATCCGTCTTTCTGTCTGTGTGGATCCGTCTGTCTCCAGGTCAGTTTGTCTGTCTTGCCACCTGTCTGTCTCCAGGTCTGTACTCCTTTCTGTCTGTCTGAATGCCTGGGTCTGGCTGTGTTGTCTTTCTGTCTATCTGTCCATCTGTCTGTCCGTCTGCATCCATCTGTCTGTCTGTATCCATCTGTCTGTCTGTATCCATCTGTCTATCTGTCCGTCCATCTGTCCGTCCGTCCGTCTGCAAATTGTCGACTCACCTCTCACCCGGCTTTCCTCTTCATTGTTTCACCAACAACAACGCTTAGTGTAGCATGCTACAGTGTAACCTGTAGTATGCTGCATAGGTAGGTGGCTAGTAGTAGGTAACTAGGTCATAGGTGGGTAGGTAGGGAGGTAGGTAGGAAGTTGGTTACTAGGTAAGTAGGTAAGGAGGTGGGTAAGAAGTTAGGTATTGACCAGGAAGGTTGCTGGGTAGGAAGGAGAAAGGTATTAGCTAGGTAGGTAGCTAACTAGATAGGTATCTAACTAGATGGGTAGGGTAGCTATCAACCTCTGTCTGTTAGCAGACTGGACTCACCGATGGCTACGGGAGACCACGAGTCCACCTCCACATCATCCAGGTTACCAGACTCAGCCTGTTGGTTTACCCTGACCCCGGCACACTGTGGCACGGCAGAGCCCTCCTCTACGGGGCCAAGCTCCTGTGCCACCACAGCCTGAACCGGCTCACACTCCCTGGCCTCTGGCTTCTCCCCGTCCGCTAGCGGCTCTGTACGGCAGACATACGGCAGCAAGCATGGCAGCCCAGCAAGACACAGCTGGCTCATATACGGTGGGGATAGATATGCTTATGACCAGATAGGTGCAAAATAGGAGTATCTCTGTAGTGATATGGGAGAGTTGAAATAAAACAATTGATCCCAGAGCAGACATTAAGGTATTGGATACAACGTTCGAATACATCACTTTTGGTGATAATGTGTACCTAACATCATTTTTTGTTGTTTATGGCTATTGTAATTGTCATGTTATTGACCTGCCTGGGGACTACAGAAGTTTATTAGCCTCTCGGCCATTCTGAAGCATTTACATTTAAGTGTGAACTAAAATATTGAGTGATGCGTTCTGTCCCAGCCAAGTCAATCTTAAATAAATACATAAATGAATATAAAGCATATAGATAGTGGTGTTAAAATGCAATTTCTAACATTATCTGGTCATAGCATATCTATAAAGTTGACTGATCAAGGGAACTGGGTTTTACAAACTCATGTTATAATGTATCTGCATTGCTAAGGTATATGTTGGGCGGTGTATGTATTTCACAGTAGTTAACTGTAAAACCAAAAATATTTGAGTTGTGCAGAATATCATATAAGGGAGATTGTAAAATCCATCTTTCCCGATCTTGTTGCTTAATAGCATGGGTGTCAAAAAAGACCAAATATCACCTCATACTGACACCAGAAAAACATTCCAAGCTAAGGGGTGTAGAGACAGCTACAGCGCTACAAGCACAAAGGGTATCGGGAATCACAGCTTTCCATCATAGCTGGCTTTAATTGTGTCTGAAATGGCTGAACGATGCAATGGCCAGACACAAAACACATCCACAGGGGACTTCTGAGAGAGTGTGAGTTAACTTGGCCGAGGGAAGTGACGTCACACACACACACACACACACACACACTAAAAAAAACAACCGGTGATGTCAGAGCAATGTGCACAGGGGAGCCTCCAGTGGAAGAGAGGGGGTGG
>JAOPJO010000078.1:9687820-9698539 GCA_027123675.1 Molva macrophthalma | reverse complement strand
TGTGTGTGTGTGTGTGTGTGTGTGTGTGTGTGTGTGTGTGTGTGTGTGTGTGTGTGTGTGTGTGTGTGTGCGGGTGAGTTCCGAAGCCCATTTTGGGTTTGTTTGGTGTAAAAGAGTGAAATTTGAAAACAAAATAAATAACATAACCACAGTCCTAACCATGATAACCAATCACTTAAATACACATCCCTAAACACAGAGCTACGCCCTTCTACAGTTCCACCCAGCCCGGCATCCCCACCCTCGACATGGTCACACTCACGTGAGGGGCGGTGAGCAGTGGTGAGTTGGAGAGGGAGGAGGGGGCCCGGGTGGCTGCCTTCGTGGGGGTCTCGGAGGGCCCCGGGGAGGGGACGGGCGAGGCCCCCGGGCTGGTGGGGGAGGGGGGGCAGGAGAGGCCGGGCGGGGCGTGCACGGGGCTCTGGCTCCCCTCTGAGTCGCTGCCGTGGGAGCTGGGGGGAGTAGGGGGCATGTGGAGAGTCTCCAGGCCTGTAGGGGGCAGACATGAGACAGAGAGAGATCACAAAGTAAGTTTTTGACTGATATATATATATTTTTTAACACCAATAAGAGCCATATTATCTTCATACATTTAATGAAGCACTGTTTTTTTGTAATTTTTAAAAATATATATTACAGGAAATAGGAAGTCTGTCATTCTATTGTCCAGTTACGTGAAAGTTTGATTAACTCACTCCTATCCCGACCAGTACCACACTGTATATCCACGGTTTCGGATTTTAATTGTAATGTATTTTCTTTCCATTGTTGTATTTTATTTTAATTACAATCAGTAATTTGTAATAAAAATATTTATTTAATCGTATTTTTATATTAGATTTACTTATTGCACTTTGGAAATATAAATGTACGTTTTCCATGCCAATAAAGTCCTTTGAATCTTGGATTCTATAGAGAATCTTGAATAATTGGAAAATGAGTAACAGGTGACTCCATGTGTGGCCAGCAGGGGTCAGTAACACGCCACACAAGAAATGCTATACTTACTGCTCAGGAAAGTGTGAGCGCGACAATTACAATACGTCAACTTTCTACTGACAGCGAGACAATAAACCATGTCAGTCAAGAGCTACTAAAACAGCGAGAGAGAGAGAGAAAGAGAGAGAGAGATAGACATTGACCTTTGGGAGAGAGGTTGAGGAACTGGTCCACCTCGTGGGGCTCCAGTTTAATCTGCGGAATCACACTCTCCTCTTTAATCTGAAGGAAGACACACACACACACACACACACACACACACACACGGACAAGAAAGGGACATTAAGATTACCTGCTCACGTCACATTGCACGTCACATCTCTGTGTGTGATGTTTTATATTTGGGTGGGTCTGCCCTACGTCTGTCAGACACATCCGTAAGGGTGTGTATTTATGTTGGAGACACAGGCGTGTGTGTGTGTGTGTGTGTGAGTGTGAGTTTGTGCGTGTATATATCCTTAATCAGATTTAACACAGGATGTTGCATAACTTGCCTTTCACATACAACCTTTGTTTACACACACTCAAACTCACGCCCGCACGTGCAAACACACACACACACACACACACACACACACACACACACACACACACACACACACACACACACACATAAAGACTGTGTGTATTTAAAAATGAGTGTAGACAGAATGTATTTATATCAGATGTGTGTGTTTGTGTGTGAAAGGTATTGATGTTATGGCATGCTATCAGTCATGTAATTATATGGTGTGTTATATGCGATGTTATGCAATGCTATGGATTATTAGATGATGCTATTCTATCTTATGCTATAATGTACTACACTGGTATGCTATGCTGTTATAGGTTATACTATAAGCTTCTTTGAGTATTGAGAAAAGTGCTATACAAGTTGAATGGATTATTATTATACTATGCTATGTTAGGTGATGCTATGCTATGATATGTAAGGTGATGCTATGCTATGCTATGTGGTGCTATGCTATGTGGATGTTGGGTGATGCTTTTGCTATGTTTAGGTCAGTTGATGCTATGCTATGTTAAGTGATGCTATGCTATGCTATTTTAGGTGATGCTACACCATGTTATGTCATGTTACCTTGATGGCCTTGCCCTTGTTCTGGTTCTGGTTGGGGCTAGCCGCCGCTGGAGATGCCGGCTCTGACGCAGGGGCCGTGGCAGGGCCCTGAGCGGCGGTGTGGCTCTCGGCCAGAGCCAGGGTCAGGGCAGGCAGGAAGCTGGGGGCCTCGGAGAGGAGGCTCTGGATGTCCTCCTCCTGCTCCATGGGCCAGTCCCCGGACTCGCCTCCCTCCACCTCCCCTGGAGACACAGCATGGAGCGGTTAGCACTCAGCACATCTGACGCTAGCTCATACTGGTGGTAGGATATAGGATAGCCTATATTTGGTGGACGCTTTTATTCAAAGCGCCTAATAATAGAGAGACAGGATACATTTTTAGCATGGGGGGGGGGGGCCCTAGTTAGAAAAATGGGTGTATCCAGAGACGGAGCTTAATCGTATTAGCCTTATTGCAGCAGCATTTGTCTCTTGACAAAAGACAAATGCAGCCAAAATAACTATGGTTTAGTATTGAGCTAAACCATAAGCTGAGTAAGCTTCACCTTGTTAGCATAATAATGAGTAGCATGAGTCATGTTTGCTGCATAACCTGACCAATTTAAAATAATACTTGTGTGAAGTATGTAGTGTTCTCCTTCTGGTTAGGTAAGCAAGGTCAGGAAGTTAATGTTTGAAAACATATTGCACCTTACACATACGTTGTTGTTTTTTGTTATTTGCTGTTGTGATCATCCCTTCTTGTACATTCAGGATTTCCCTGTTGACAAAGGCTAAGTCTATTCAACTAGGAAAGATTTCTATATTGTATTTATTTTTCCTATATATACAAATTAGATAAATTCATGTCAGCAGATCCTTCGGTTATTTATTTTAGGGAACACCTTAAGAAAAGAGAGTTCATATGGTTCCATCCATCTACCCATTCATACAGTCATCCAACTGTTCATACACTCACCCATACATCCATCCATCATCCATCCATCCACACATCCATGGAACCATCCATCCATCCATCCATCCATCATCCTTCCATTCATCCATCCATCCATCATCCGTCATCCATCCATCATCCATCATCCTTTCATCATCCATCCATCCATCATCCTTCCATCATCTTTCCATCCATTCATCAATCATCCCAGAGGTGGTGGGTCAGTCCCTCCCCGGTCTCACCTTCCTCCCCTTCCTGCTCTCCGTTCAGGTGGGACAGGGGGGACTGGGGCCGGCTGTCCCCACACAACGAGTAGCTGTGTTCGGCCACGATGTGGGGGGGCTGGGGGGAGCAGGGCGCCAGGTCATCGTCGTCGTCACAGCCACGGCCACACATGACACCCCCCTCGCCGGACTCCATGGCCTCCATCCCGTCCCGGACCCCCGATAGGAAGGGGTCGCTGAGGAGCTGGCCCAGCAAGGCGTCATGGGTAAGGTCGTCCAGGAACTCGGAGAAGTGCTGCGAGAAGGAAAATTAAAAGTTTACGTTAAAATTAATGTTACATTTGTTTGGGTGAATCCAATACGATTATAGATGCATTGACATTTGACTTCCACTTCAATTCAATTCAAAATGCTTTATTGATGCAAAGGTTCCAAGAACAGCATTGCCAATGTGTTGAATAACAATGACAGGAAAGGAAGGTGTAGAAAACACTGGCTTGAGAAAATCCACGGGTAATAGCCAAGTTTCACATAAATACATAGAAACTAACAACCAATCACTGGTCTCCGGTCGGCTCCAGAAGCTCTGCTCCGCCCAACGTCACCACCAGCACCGGCAGCCCAACAGACCACTAACCCCCCCCCCATTGCTAACCCAATTGAAACCCAACCCCACGTAACGGAGAGGAGGAGCGCTGCATAGCAATTATACACTTCCCCCAGAGACAGGGTCAGACACAGAGACAGATAATTACAAAGTCATATAAGCAATGTCGTCTCCAATACCAAGTCTGTCATTACAGACCATTAAAACTTTTTTAAAAGAACGATTATCTGTAATTTCTTTTTATAGGTCGAAACTCAGAAGCACCTCCCAGTCACTATCCAGTGCAAAAGGGAATAGCCAATCAGAAAGCAATAAATAAAAAAGAGCTTTACCAAAGCAGCTGAGGTTTTTCCCACACCAACCAGAGCTGTGTGTGTGTGTGTGTCTGTCTGTCTGTCTGTCTGTCTGTCTGTCCGTCTGCCAATCAGTCGTGTGTCTGTCTGTCTATCGTGTGTTTGTCTTTCTGTGTCTGTGCATGCGTACAATGGTGACTCGCAGTGTGGCGAGACAATGACACACACACACACACACACACACACACACACACACACACACACACACACACACACACACACACAATATTAATATCACAGGCCTACATGACTATTAACTATCATTATTATAATTATAATTATTATTGTTCTTATATACCGGTATATCCATATAATTGGTTTGTTTTCCCAAAAAGTTACCTTTTGTTGTTGACCGTAGAAAGATATTTCTAAATATTGTGTACAGGAAGTGTGGGTGCCGCTGCTCAGCTGTGATTTGATGACAAAACACTTTCTTTGAGAAAAAAAACCCATTATGAATGGAGCCGATGGATTCCTCTCAGAGGTTATATGAAACTGTTGGGCCTCCACGTGCTCACAGTCCCCCTGGACATGCTGTAATTATCACACTGAGCTAAGACATTGCACAAATCCAATATAGCTTCAAGAAACAACCATCCCCCCCTCTTCCCTAACACACACACACACACACACACACATGCACGCACGCACGCATATACACACACACACACACACACACACACACAAACAGTGTAGGCTATCTGGAGACTCTGTGCTGATACAAAAGAGTGGGGTGCAGAAGTTGACATACCACCTCTCGTGGAGTGATAGAACAGAGATAGAGAAGGATAACACCTCGTGTGCTAAGCTCTTTCTCGCTTCAACAACCTTGAATGAAGTTTCAGATGAGGGAGAAAAAGCTATTTTCACCTCACTCTCAGACCAGAAGTGTCTGCTGCGCTATACTGGCCTGCAATATGTGTGTGTGTGTGTGTGTGTGTGTGTGTGTGTGTGTGTGTGTGTGTGTGTGTGTGTGTGTTTGGGAGTGTGAGAGAGAGAGAGAGAGAGAGAGAGAGAGAGCAAGAGAGAGAGCGAAAGAGAGAGAGAGAGAGAGCGAGTGTGTGTGTGCCTCAATGTGCGTGTTTGTTTCCTACTCCTCCTCCTCTTCGTTGTTGTTGCTGTTGTTGATGTTGAAGAGGACACCAGCTCCTCCCCCCCTCTGTGACCTTCAGAATAATACAAGAGCATTCATCTCTACCAATCGCAACACAAGCTTTCAGCCAATCACATGCCAGGGCCAGGGGATATGGAGGAAGTAGTGTCCAATCACAGATAAAACTTAAATTTCACTACTGCACATGCGACAGGTGTGTCACTTCCTTGATGGACTGAAAACAATACTTCCTGTCTGGCGACAACATGTGACTCTTGTTGCTCTGACAACAAGTTCTCCCTCACCTGTCGTCCCTCTGCCCCTCCCCCATCTCCTGCAGGGCAGTGATGGGCGGAGTCACTCGGATAGTGGGCGGAGTCACCCCAGGGGCGGGGTCTAATGGAGATACCTTGGTCGGCATGGCGGCGACTTCTTCTAATTTCCTGTAGAGAGAATCAAACAAAACATTGAGTTTGGGACTCAGAAGACAACTGTTTTTCAGTGGCCGTGCGACCTGACGGCATACTCAGAAAACTGAGTGTCGTGCCGAACACACTAACAGGTCACTGTAATGTAAAGTGTAACCCTAATAATGAATACAAGTTAGAGTGAGTGCTTTGATGTGGTTGTGACGTGGTTATTAATATTGTAACACTTTGTAATAACTAATAGTTAAAGGAGAGGTCAGAGCTGGTAGTTATGTGGTTATTAATAATGTCACACATCGTATTAACAAGTAAAGTTAGATAAGGGGTTAGAGCTGGTTGTGATGTGGTTATTAATATTATAACACTTTGTAATAACTAATAGTTAAAGGAGAGGTCAGAGCTGGTAGTTATGTGGTTATTAATAATGTCACACATCGTATTAACAAGTAAAGTTAGATAAGGGGTTAGAGCTGGTTGTGATGTGGTTATTAATATTGTAACACATTGTATTAACTAATAGTTACATGAGAGGTCAGAGCTGGTTGTGATGTGGGTATTAATATGGTAAGACATTGTAATAATGAATAGAGTGCTCACGTAGATAATCACTCACCTTGGTTACCGGGAAAGGCGACCTAATTACACCTGTCCGCAGTCGGGGCCATCGTCATGGAAACAAGCGGGGTCCCCTAAAGTGGGAGTGTGTGAAAGTTATAATCCACAGAAAAACTACAGTCTATGGTGCAACACAGATGTCTCTCTCTCTCTCACTCTTCTTCACTCCTTCTGTCTCCCCCCTCTCTCTGTCTCTCACCTCTCGCTCCCTCCCTCTCTCTCTTCCAAGGATAAAGGGATTAGAGAATGATAAGACAAATGACTATTTCATTGTGTTTAATTGTCACTGCGTGTCTGTCTGTCGCTCTGCCTGGCGGTCGGCCTCTCTGCCTGTTGGTCTGTCACTCTGTCTGTCTGCCTGTCTGTCTGTCCCCGTCTGCCTGTTGGTCTGTCTGTCTTGCATTCACTCTGTCCACCTCTGTCTCCCCCTTTCCTGTGTGAGGAAGAAAGGAAGGAAGGAAGGAAGCGTGGAAGGGAGGAAGGAGGGAGGAGGGAGGAGCTGAGCATTGTCAGAAGGGATTTCTCTAAACCCTACCGAGTCAGCAACCTACTGTAATACCCCTTAACACTCTCCCTCTTCTATGGCTCTCCCTCACACACGCTTTGTCCCACACACATATATACATACATATAAATGCAAATATACATAAATATGGATATACATGTATATTTGCCTATATATGCATATGTGTATATTTATATTTATATATATGCATATTCATGCATATATTCACATAAGCATGTGAATATATGTATATATAAATATTCATGCATATATGTATGCACACATTTATGAACACAATGTGTATAAAATATAAAAAAAATAAAGATTGTGTATATCATGTATTATAGAACTAATAATTGGGACAATGTGTAGCTTGCATGATATTGATATTGCACATTAAAACAAATTAGATATGTATATTGTATAATACAGTAACAGTTTAGATAATGTACATTGTATATTATGGTAACTTCATCAATGATGTGTATGTAACATAACATGCAGAGAAAGTCACACAACCAGGGAGGATTTATGCAAGATTTAATATCATAAAATACAATTGTAGAATGCATTTTACAAAGCGTCCGCAGATTATAATATTTTGGGAAAGCATTGTGGTCAACATCCAAACCGTTTTGAACCCTGAACCCTGACTCTAAACCCTGACCCTGAACCCTCTTGAGAGCAAGGAAAACCTCCCAGAGTTGGAAAAGGTATAAACCTTGAGATGGAACACATGAGGGAAACCTTCAAGGGATAGGTGGAGTAGAGACAATAGTGAAGTTGAGGTTAGTTATTAGACCAGCAGGGAAGAAAAGGACATGATCCACCTGGGGTAAAGAGCCTTTTAAGCAAAAGGCTCTATTTTTTTAAGCGTTTCATTTACCACCGTAAAATATTGGTTTGACCAGAGAAATGACACAGCTTTGGTGACAAAGTGGATGTGCATAGGAAGGATGAAGCTGCAGTTCAGATGACTTCCAACCAGGATGAGATGCCGTTTGTCATTCTGTAATGTTGCCTGAGAAAAAATAATGCATACTGTTCACTTCAGGACAATAAGTATTTATACAAGTGATCATCGCTATTGTTTCGATGTGGGTTGACAATCGAGTGTTTGGAACTATGCAGATGGCCGAGCATTGCAGTGAAACCAACAGGTTATTACACTTGTGATTGGTCAATAAGAAACATTCTGAAGCTGTCTTCTGTTGCGACCTTAAGGAAACAGGTGTGATCCAGCTCAGGTGAGTCTGTCCCAGACCCACCACAGGGTCACATGTCATTAAACACCTGGTCCTTAATAAAGCAGAATACAGGTCCAGATGTACTGCAGTCTTCCCCTGGTCCTTAATAAAGCAGAATACAGGTCCAGATGTACTGCAGTCTTCACCTGGTCCTTAATAAAGCAGAATACAGGTCCACCTGGTTCTCCAAGCCTCAGTCTCGCTCTGGGTCTGAATGACAAATTACGATTTCTTACAAAGGTAATTTCGAGAATCTTTTGAACAATGCTACTCATGGCAGCCACAAGTTAGTTCAAAAAATAACTTTCCTTCTGGTGGGTCTGGGGATCATCAGCTTCATCTTGAATACAAAAATACCTTCAAATACACATCAGGAAATGAATAAAAGGTCTCCCACCTCAGCTGATGAGCTATCATTTGTTGAATAAAACAGAACTTGTAGAACCCAAGTACACGTTATAATTGCACACCATGTGGAGCTGTGGACTCTGCAGCCTTGGGAAATGTTTCGTAAATAAATCCTGTTCTCCCACAGCTCCATCAACCCAGGGACTGTTTTCTCTATATCATGTTCAGAAGTGATGGCTGATGATTTAAAACTAGTTGAATGGCTAGTTTAGTAGCAGGACTATTCCATAGAAGTGTCAGTGGGAGTGATAATAGAGTCTGGCTTCATCGCCCCACGAGGGCCATCCTTCACCAGGCGGGTCCTCCAGCACGGCTCCTCCATCAGATCCCCTCCATCATGGATTCCTGGTCTGGTAACAAACAACAAAGGTCTTATCTGAGGATGAAAAACCAGCACACCTTGAATAGCTCCTACAAGATGGCATACATAACCCCAAATACAAACTGCCTCATATCATAGCTTTGGCAGAATTGTAGCGGATTATAATAAGACCCTCTGATAAACCCTCTAATTAACAAGTCAGACCATCTAGAAAGACCCTCATATCTGCTAGTGCTTCAGATCAGCTTGGTGGTGGTTACCCTCTGGTCCCCAGCCCCTGGCCCACCCTGGTGCCCCATGTCTATTCCAGGGGATCATGTAAAGTCAGACAGCATGACTTGGCTTGAAATAGTGCATCAGCAACAGAGTCACGGAGTGCACCTAGGGTATCTAGTGCTGAAAGACACTTTATCTCTAAATGTCTTGCATGATGGATGACTCCCACTTTATCTCCCACTGTAGATAAAACAGAGCCCCAGCAGAGAGCTGGACAAGAGCAGGGTGAGCACCTATGATGCGAGGTACGTGCTTTATTGTTTCACACTGCTGTTTAACTGTAGTAGTAATAATATGATCGCAAATATGATGTGCAAAATTCAAATTTGATGTGCATGTCTTTTAACATGGTCGTTTTACTTGTAGGTTTACTTTGGAAATAATTGTTCACGTTCAAGTGTGTTTTGTAACTCAAAACAAAATAAAGCATCAAAGCTTCCTGCTCCACATCTCCCAGCTGTGACTCCTCTGCAGAAAGCACATTTAGAAGGTCATCAGAACATGATAACATTCTTATAAGATAACATACTTATTATATAACATTCCTTATCCATGGGTCAATACAGTATCAAAGTGAAATCGTCTTGACAGAAAACACTGTCCTGTTGACATATTGGGCATCATACAGGTTCAAGACAGCAAGAACAGGAGTTTCCCCGACAGTGACAAACATCCATTACAAGAACAACAAGACCGTCCCTGCCCATCACACTGCCAACATAGACCCCAGGGTCACATAACACTACAATGACCAGAGGCAGGAAGTTGGGCTGCCATTTTCAAATGTTTATTTCCTGTAAATTTCCTGTTTCTGCCCTACATACATTATTTACCTTTCTACATTGGACATTTCATAAACAAATTTCCATGTGAATAGGCATGCTTACTTTTAACCCATTTCTCAACAGGATATTTTGGAGAACATTCCTGCAGTTTTATTCCTGCAAAAAATATATTTTGATGAAGCCTATTAGAGACCATCTAGAGTCTCTGCCAGACTCTCTAGAGACTATAACACTGAAGCTCTTCGTCCCTTTCTGGAATAGAAAGGAAGGTTTTCCATGTACTCTCTTTCAACTCATGCAGTAAACTTGAAACTGACCCCACCGTTATGGAGGACTTCCTACTCTTGTAGTATTGAAACTGACCCCACCGTTATGGAGGACTTTCTATTCATGTATTTTCTACACAGTACTGAAAGAGTACTGACCCCAGTAATTGATGACGTATTTGACCAGCATGCATCAGGGACGTGTGGAGCCAGGTGGGAAGGCAACACCTTGTGATACAACTTACATTTTGCCATTTTAACACCATGCAGTTCTATAGTCTATACTACTGCAACGTGTGTACATTCAGATAGGTACTAACCTATCACCAATGATGTAAACAGTAATGCCTTGCCATTTGGTAGGGTTTAACTTCAATGACAACTGCTCAAACGTCAGATAATTCAAATTGACATAAGGTGTTAAAAGTGCAAGAGCAGCAAAAATAGTAAACATGGTTCAAAATTAATTAAGAATTATTTTCCTACTTACTGTAGGAAAACTTACTTACTTTTTTCACCATTTTTACATTTCGCACCCATGCAGTGCAGTGTTACATGTTCTGAAATTAAAATAAACATTGCCCTGATGTACACACA
>JAOPJO010000078.1:9492542-9502923 GCA_027123675.1 Molva macrophthalma | reverse complement strand
CCACTCAACGGGATTAAACTTTACTTTTCCCACAGGGGCTTCCATAACAAACTCCACAATTTTTTAATTTTAAAACCCCCCCCCCCCCCCCCCCCCATGGTATTAACAGTAAGTAACCCCGCTCCGATCACACACTGTTAAAAAGTGTCTCCTAGTAACTCTTGTACGTGTGTTTTTTGTTCCCAACAGGAACGTGAACGGGATTACGTTTTTGGGCTCTGTGAAGGAGAAAACCGTAGCCAGGAATCTGTACACCCAGGCCAAGGCGAAGGGGAAGGCCGCAGGCATCGTCAGGTAACACACCGGAAAGTCACTTCACTCCAGCCATTTACTATTTAGTCATTTGGCAGACAGTTTTAGCCAAGGCAACATACCGTGAATTCAGCTACGTGTCATTTAGGAGCAGTTGGGGTTTGGCATCTTGCTGAAAGATGTCTACAGGTAGGGTACAATGGGGATCCAACCCTGTAGCTTTCTGGTCTGGGAGCCACTACGCTATTCTGTCACAACAACAAATACGATCCTATCAGGAACAACTTATCTACTCAGACAACAGTGGCAAAAGGAACAGAGAAGTTGACAAATCAAAACCGAGCACGAGGAACTGGATTTTG
The DNA here is from genome assembly GCA_027123675.1 of Molva macrophthalma. Lineage (NCBI taxonomy): Eukaryota > Metazoa > Chordata > Actinopteri > Gadiformes > Lotidae > Molva > Molva macrophthalma. The sequence goes on along the minus strand of JAOPJO010000078.1, from coordinate 9,502,309 downwards.
AGTGGTCAGCTAAAACAACTTTTTGCTAACCGAACTCTCAAGTTTCAAACTCATTGATTGAAAAACAAGTAAAGCCCCAAATGTTGCCACTGAAATCCAGTAAAGCAAATAATGACCAACCCGAGTGTCTCTCCTTCTGTACCACCACAAGAGGGCCATCTTTTTTTTTTAAGATATGTTTTTTTGCATTTTGAATGCCTTATTACAGAGTTAGATAGACAGGAAGGTATGAGAGATAGAGGGGGAGACGTGCAGCAAAGGACCACGGGCAGGAATTGAACCTGGGTCGCTGCGGTAAGGACTAAGCCTTAATGGTACGTGCACTACACAGTGAGCTACCGGGGCGCCCCCACAAGAGGGCCATCTAAACAACAGAAGTTGAGGAACAATCCTTCTATAGACGCAAAACGTCACTCTTCTTCCTTTTCCAGGACAAACTCCCAGGACATGGAAACCTTCAAGACGGAGGTTCACGTTCCACCAGGCAGTTACATTAACTTTGAGCTCCACTACCAGGAAATGATGCAGAGGAAGTTGGGAGTCTACGAGCATTCCCTGCACCTGCAGCCTGGACGTCTGGTGCCACAGTTCCAGGTACAGTAGCTTTTTCAATTGAAGTCAAGCTGTTCTGCTTGTGTGTGACGCCGGAGGTATCTGTTTGCCAATCTTTAGTAACTCTCTCTCTTTCTCTCTCTGTCTCTCTGCTTCGCTCTATTTGTCATCCTCTCTCTCTCTGTCCGTGTCTCTAGGTGGATGTGTACATCTATGAGCCAAATGGTATTTCCTTTGTGGAAACGACACATGCATTTGGGGAACGCTTCCATGGCTTGACCAAAGTTAACACCACGAAAGAAAAGGTACCCTGTTTCGATCCGTTTCGTCGGTCGCACAGCAAAATGAACATGCCGAATCACATCCACAAATCCCCATTAAATGAAAATGAACTTTTCTCACCTTGTAAGCCTGTTTCCACATGCCTAGTATCCACCCATTCAACAATGTATGCCAAAAGATTATTTCACATCTGTATATAAGAAACACAATTTCCTCTTCAGTTGTATTTGTTTGGCAATCCAACCATCCAATTCCAACCAATATGACATTGGGTTTCCCCTTCCCATCATATAAATCCTGTAACACGCTACCACAAGACTAACAGGCATTTTTGGTCACTTTGTTACAATCCAATAAAATCCCAAAGGATCAAATCCTCTTATTTTTTTTCGAAGGCCTTCCTGTTTTTACTTGGAAATACATTGTATTTCTGAAGACACGCTCTGAAAGTCGTTTCATGTTTTCTATAATGTGTGTTTGTCCGTGTGTGTCATTGTGTGTGTGTGTGTGTGTGTGTGTGTGTGTGTGTGTGTCTCCAGGCCCACATCGTCCTCAGGCCGACCATGCAGGAGCAGAGGACGTGTGAGAACTGCACGGACAGCGCCCTAGACGGCCTGTTCCAAGTCACGTACGACGTGGCCAGAGACAACAATGCCGGAGAGCTTCAGGTATCAATGCAACGGCATGTATTTCTTCATTTAGGAGATGCTTGACATTCACGGTCAAGTACAGGTACAGGTCGTTAAGGAGCAGGTAGGCCCAACCAACCGTAGACCTCCCACAACCAAACAACTAAACTGTCCTGTTGGTGTGGATGCAATGAATTAAGAGAAAGATGTTTTTTTTTGGAATTGAAATGACTTCGTCTCTTCCAGGTCTCCGATGGCCATTTTGTGCAGTTCTTTGCTCCGTCCAACCTCACGCCTCTTCCCAAAAACATTGTGTTTGTCATCGACGTCAGTGGGTCCATGTGGGGGGTGAAGATGAAGCAGGTGAGCCAACGTTTTCATGGTAACATTTCAACAGAATGACCCGGGGTTCCTCCCATCCCAGTTTCAGCTCTCATGTCACTTCGATGTGTTGAAACACTGCCCTCGAGTGGCCTTTGTCCGTATTACACTTCATATTCATCACACGCATTCCCTACCTAAGACCGTGGAGGCCATGCAGACCATCCTGGAAGACCTGACAATGGACGACTACTTCAGCATCGTAGACTTCAACCACAACGTACGCTGCTGGAGCGAGGACCTGGTACCCGCGTCCTCCATCCAGGTGGCTGATGCCCAGTCGTACATCAAGAGGATCAAACCCAACGGAGGTAATACATCCCCGGGGGAAACGAGAAGTAGTAGGATTTGGTTGGATTTGGTTTCGTTTTAGGATATTAGTGTTAAGGAATGCTTTTTGCAATTATGCGTAATAAGTGGCTAATTGAGAGACTGTGATCAGCTTCGGAAAGATGACGACGACCTTTTTGTCTTGTTTTTGTAGTTTCTGAGCAATTTGAACTCCTTTCTTTTCGGCCATAGGAACCAACATCAATGAGGCGCTGATGAAGGCGGTGCAGATGCTGCTGAAGGCCTCCAACCAGCGCCTTATCAACCCACGCTCCGTCTCCATGATCATCCTGGTGTCGGACGGAGACCCCACCGTCGGTGAGACTCTCCCCCCATGCCCACACCCTCCACCCTCCTCCATGAATGACAAAGCTTGCTCTGGTCGGCAGTGGTTTCGTCTAAGTCCAGATTTAACACCATAGGACATGGTGTTAAATCTGCCAGGGTTAAGGGTTGGATTTCCACCGAGGCCAACAATGTAGGCCCGGATGCTCATGGTATTGTAAAAGGCTTTGGATATAACTGTCCGCCAAATGGCATAGAATATATACAGGCATAGAACTGACCAATGACCTGTTGATTATCTACTTTAAGACTAGTCGATATGTATTGCTGGATTTCAATCATGTGACTTTGGTGTAGCCGTTTTATTCAGAGAATATCAAAGTTGGTAATCAAACCAAACAATAAGCGGTTGATTTAGTAAATAATTGATTTATATGTTAATTCTTTCTGCAATCTGACCTTGAAAAACTAAGTCCGTGATATAGCACAATGGTTCTCAAAATATTCTTAGATCAATTTCTTCTAAGATATTTTTTCAGCCAAGAACCAATTAAGTTGGTATTAAGACTCAACACATTTTATTACAGTGGAATTATTTGACACTTTTTCATAACCAAAATTCGATTTTTTTGATTTTATTTATATATGTTTTCAGGTTCCAACTACCCCCTAAAATCCCTGAGGGGTACGCACACCCCCATTCGAGAAACACTGATATAGCACAACTGACCTCACATGAAACCCAACAATGTCAACCAGTCTTCCACCTAGGATTACGTCTCTCCATCCACCTTTCGCTTCTCCTCTCTCCTCCTCTGCAGGAGAGATCAAGCTGAGCACCATCCAGAGGAACGTGAAGCGCGTCATGAAGGAGGAGTTCTCCCTCTTCTCGCTGGGCATCGGCTTCGACGTGGACTACGACTTCCTGGAGCGCATCGCCATGGAGAACAGGGGCATGGCCCAGAGGATCTTCGCCAACCACGCCGCCTCAGAGCAGCTCCGGGTAAGGTGTACTTCCTGTGGAACTACGGAAGTACGCAGGACGTACTTCCTGTGGAACACAGTGAATACGGGGGTTCTGTGATAGTTCCTGAACAGCTCACAGTTAGACAACATGTTGTCTGTAAATACAGTATTTCCCACTACATCGATTCTGAAAAGTAAATACCCCACATGAAATCCCCAATTGCACTAATTTTTCCCTTTTACCTACACCACTTCCTCCCCCTACTCTCTCTCTATTTTCTCGGTCTATATTCTCACTCACACACACACACACACACACACACACACACACACACACACAAATCCATCAACACACACACACACACACACACACACACATCCATCAACAAACACACACACACACGCACACACACACACACAAACAGAGCTTCTACCGCCAGGTGTCCTCCCCCCTGCTGAGGCAGATCACGATCCAGTTCCCGGAGAACGCTGTGACAAACGTCACCTACAACCGCTTTGACAAGTTCTTTAGCGGCTCCGAGCTGGTGGTGGCCGGCAAGGTGTTGCCCTCCAGCGAAACCACCCTCACCAGCTTCACCACCGCCTCCGCCGTGAGTGGTGCCCCAGTCACACATGCACACACACACTTGTGCAAACATTTATCCAGACACACATACATGCACCCATGCGCACCCATGCACGCATATGCATGTACACACGCATACACACATGCATGCACACACACACACACACACACACACACACACACACAGTCATAGGCATACATGCACACACAGTCACGTAACATCTGTGCATGCAGGCTCACATGCTTGCACACACACAAACAAGCATGGCATGCAAGCGTGCACACGCACACATGCAAACATGCACGCATGCACGCGTAAGCACACACGTACCTGCACCAATACACAGGTGTTGATCTCCACACCAGCAGTCCACCCTTGAAAGATGAACCCTCCTGCTTTCACGAGGGTCCTTTAAGTGCAAAGACACATCCATACCACCACCCTGTAGGCGAGCATGGACCTGACCCTGGAGACGGAGACTGAGATTGGGGAGCTCGACACCAAGCTGGTCAGCCAGCAGCACTCCTTCACTGGCTTCGCCAGGCAAATGTGGGCCTACATCACCGTCAACCAGCTCATATCCGAGAGGTGAGAGACCATAGCCTGGGTGGAGGGAGAGGGGAGCGGAGAAGGGAGAGAGGGGTGTGATTTGATTTGGTGGAATCAGGTAATAACCACTTTTAGCTTTAAGGTATTGTAAAGCGTGTTGTACAACTACCACATACAACAATCTAAGACAATCCAAGCCTCATATTGTCACCGCTTAGTACACGTGTAGTGGTGTCAGTAGAAAGACGGAAGGCAAGAATCTAACATTTTGAAATTCCTTATTTTGTATGTATGCATTCCTAAATAAAAGCATGTTTAATAAATGAAACATATCGAGTCAACACAGAATTGGCTGTATGTTTCTATTCACGTTTCGGCCATCTTGGATCTCAATGCAGCTGGCGTTGAGAACCAAGATGGCCGCTAGGTGAATAGGGCCCATGGAGGTCCATGGAAGTCCATGGGTCACTGTGGTGACCGATTCGGTCCTCGTGGCAGGTCCCTGGCTCCCACGGCTGCGAAGAAGAGGAAGATCACCCAGAGGATCCTGACCCTGGCCGTGGAGCACCAGTTTGTGACGCCGTTGACCGCCCTGTTGGTGGAGAGTGAGGACAACATGGAGAGGCTGCTGGCTGACTCCCCCAAAGACCCCAAGCAAGGCTGCTGCCCAGGTCAGCGCTCCTCCTGCCAACCTTCCCAGGGCGGAACACTACGTTTCCCATCAGTCCCTTGGTGAAATTAATTTAGCTGATTGATTGGATTTTTGCAGAATACTTGGAATTCATCCCACTTTTGGTTTATTTTGACTCTTTTTTGCAACTGTGTGAAAGAGGAGAGGAAAGATAAACTTACGACGAAGCAGAGAGGGAGGGGACTGTTTTTTGGGGTTGTTTAGTTTCAAAATCTTGATCTCTTCTGCTCCTTTCGGCTCTCTCTCTTTACAACTCTTAAATCTTACCTACAACAGCCTACCTAAAACTATTTTGAATTGATGTTTCCTGTACAGGGATGTCAGTCCCGACCCCGGTAATTCTGAATTACTCACCCCCGCCCTGGGTCCAGGTGACCCCCAATCCCACCCCCAGTTCTCAAGGTGGACCTCAGACTTCACAAATCACCTTAGGTAACACACACGCACGCTCAGACAGACAGATAAACAGGTATATACTGTACGCTCATATACCAATAGCTTATTTGCAATCTCAGTGGTTATCATCTGCCAAAGAAGTGAATGCAACTCCTTTCTAGAGTTAGAATTAGCTAGTTAGTATAGAATTAACTAACAAGGCATCCTTTGTCAAACCATATATTTGCTTAGTCCAATGTGACTTCCCCTCATTGTGACTGTAACCTAAATTGTAATGACTTGTATATCGATAACACACCGCCCTTGTGACCTAGTGGAGAACGACCCTCACTTCATCGTCCACCTGCCCCGGATCCAGATGGACGTCTGCTTCAACATCGACTCGAAACCCGGACACATCCTGAACCTGGTCTCCGACCCCGGCACAGGTACCCGAAAGCCCTATACTGATGATGTCGTCATGACTTCATTCTGCCATACATTTTGTAAATTAAATGAATAATGGATGATAATGGATAATCAGTTTAAATATATACAGTTTGTATTCCATTATTTGCATTATTACTGCAAAGCAAACTCATAGGTTGATTCTGATATTCCAGTAGACAAATGTCCAACTGTTGACATTGTTGACACTGTTTCATCCAAAGCGACTTACAAGTGAGGTTAAAAAAAGCAAAGCATATTCAACAAAGAAGTACCTACAAAATGTACGTCTAACAACCAGATGGGATATAAAAACAAACCCTGAAAAGGGTTCACATTTTGTTTCAAGTGCTCACAAGATAGTTCAACGACGAGTTCAAATCAGTTGATGTTTCCCCACGTTCCTTGTCTCTCACCTGCCCTCTCTCTCCTCCCTCGACCGCCCAGGCGTGGTGGTGAACGGTCAGCTGGTGGGCTCCAAGCGTCCGCACGGCGACGGCAAGACCAGCACCTACTTCGGCGCCATCTCCATGTACTACCAGCCGGAGGGTCTCAGCGTGACCGCCAGCACTGAGCGAATCACCGTGCGCGACGGCCGCGGAAACCACTCCTTCACCTGGGCCGCCACCGCCAACATCACGCAGGACGGGTCAGAATCAGATGGGAATTCTCATGATTTAGAAGGACGCTTGTTATTTATTCATCCAAGGGTGGGATGGACGCGCTTTTTTATTTATTAAAAATACACTTTATTTCAAGCTCATGCTTTCCAGATAAAAATACTACAAAAAGTTTATAGAATAATAGAACATAATAAAAAAAGACCATACATTAAAACAATAGAGCAAGCAGATGTAAGGAGGTGCATGGATCTTTTTTTTGGGGGGGGACGGGGGACGAGGGGGTTACATAAATACTGTTACGTAACCTTGAATAACACAATCTCCCAAAAAGACTATTTGCTAATATGACTTTTAGATTATGATATTGTTGGTTTGGTTATTATAAATCATTCATAAAGATAACAGATAACAGATAAAAGTGTATTGACCAATTGAACAGTAATAATAATTCATTGCATTTATATAGCCCTTTTCAGCACACCCAAAGCACTTTACACAGCGGGTGTGTATGTGTGTGTGGGATATGACACCTCATCCACTACCAATGGTGGTTGAGTTTTGTGAGGGTCACCCTGTTAACGTCGTCCACGGTGTCTCAGGGTGAAGATCGCCATCGTGAAGAACTCCCACGTCACGGTGACCGTGAACGCCAACATCAGGGTGATGGTGCTGCTGCACCGCGTGTGGAAGAAACACCCCATCAACGTGGACTACCTGGGCATCTACGTCCCCACCGACAACCAGTACTCCCCCCTGGTCCACGGATTGATAGGTTAGTCCTCTCTTAGTATCCGATCCAGCAGTCCTACTATGTTATAACAGAACTTCTCAGGGGAGACGGCACAGAGCCTGGGCTGGAAAACAGAAACTACACGGGGTGGAGTTACGCCTTGTTTCATGTTTCTTTACCGAATTCTACCAAAGAAAACCTTTTGATTTTTAAGTGTATTTCCACAGTGGCCAGCCTACACGGTGTTGATTTAAAACCTTTACAGACACCTTTATACAGTTTCGTACTGCTGGACGAGGTTGTGTTTGCCAATTACGCGCTTACAGATCCCTGCCTCCAGAAACCTGCACTATTCTGGATGATTACAGTCTTTAATGAGTGCCGCTCATCACAGCGCTGAAGTCATCGGCTGCATTCCAATAGTCATTCTGTAGTGATTCCACTTGCCCTCGACCTAATTCTCCAGACGATCTCCATTGTACACACTATTCCATACGTAGTAAGCTAGAGGTAAAGACTGAAGTTGCTCCTGAAGCAGCTTTGGACTGGGAATATATCCGTGTGCTACACAATCAGACGTTCACCTATAAAATAAGTCTTCTACTGCTCATCTCTATTGAAGTATAGTGAAACGAGCAATAGGATGTTTTGGAATGCAGCCAAGATTCTGAAGCAAGAAGCTTAGTCCTAAAATCCCAGCCAATGAAATGATTCCTATTCCGTTCTGACTCTAAACCAAAAAAGCCACCATCTCCCCACATCAGGCCTATAAGGATAGGATGGGTAGCGTCTTGCTTTGTGTTCTACCAGGCCAGTTCTCCGTGGAGCCTGAGGTGAGGGTGTACAACACCCACCAAGGAGCAGACCCCCTGAAGCAGGAGGCCACCATGGAGGTGAAGGGGCACCAGCTGTCCGTCACGCGGTAAGGAAACACATCACTACGTGCACAGGGAGAAGACACCGTCAATGAAAGGCGACCTTTAAAATGAGGTTGAACTATTAGGATACAATCCATATTGGGAGTAACTACAAAAAAATAAAGTATGACGACCAGGAAGAACAACAAAGGTTTTGTTGATTAGTTCCCTTGAGATATTAAAAATAAATGAAGGTTAACATTTTACAACAGGGGCTGTGGCAAAGGTAAACTCTTCTTTATGTGTGTGTCTCAGGGGATGGCAGAAGGACTACAGACAGGACAGGAAGCGGGGCTCGGACATCTACTGCTGGTTTGTCCACAACAGCGGGAAAGGCTTCATTGACCACCATTACACAAGCTACATTGTCCCCCACCTCCACAGCTTCCTGCAGATCACCTGATGGGGGAGGAGGGGGTTCTCGTGACTTGAGAGGAGGGGTGTGAATGGAATGGAAGATTACAAAAAGACACAAATAAAACTTGTGAAGAGGAGGAAATATAATTTTCTGGGGGAGGGAAGCCATTTAAAAGTGTGTCAGATGTGTGAAATCAAATGCTTTGTTGGTTGGTTGGGGTGGGGGTCTTGTGACTTCTAAGCACGTGAATCATAAATAAATAAAAAAGCATTTGGCTTGATATGTGGGGACTATACTGTACCACTGAAATGACAAGTTTGTATAAACAACACAAGTCGTTCGATTTGTGTTCCACTTTATTCTGGAGGAATACAAACAATGTCACGAAATTGTGAAGGACAGAAAAATGACTTGTTGAGTACTAACTACAAAATAAAAACCAAAGATTAAAGATCTCATTTGAAAATTGATTTACTGAAAAACAGCCACAAAACAACAAATATGAGTATTTACAGCTGACGGAGCCCAGGGAAATTAACTCTGACACAGTAGAGACAGACACACAGGCTGTTGGGGTCGCGAGTTGGGGAGGGGGTCAAGGCAATTTGGAGAAGTCCTCATAAGCGACGCCTTCAACTCGCCTGCCCTTCAATCGACCCTGAAAACAAATGAAAAAAGTAATTTGATTCAAACGAAACAAGGCCTCAAGGAAACACGCGCTTTCAGAAGCACCACAGTTTTTTGAAGAATTGCAGTTGAGGTGAAAATCGAAAAGGAAGGAACACAGCGCTGTCTGTGGCGAGACGCTCTAACAGGATTATTTCTATTCTGCACTTACGGAGTCCAGGGTGAGCGTGGCGGAGAACTTCTTCTCGTCGATGCCCTCCAGCACGGCCGCCGTGTCTCGGTACTCGCCGTTCAGGATCATAACCCGTTTACCTTGCCGGTGAGACGGAGAGAGAGCAGTGAGTCGGGGGCAGACGAAGTTGAACAGTTTTGATAGGAATCTTGTTAGGAAGCTCGTACTCTCGGATCTAGCAGTCCTACTATGTCATAGCAGAACTT
>JAOPJO010000078.1:9261916-9272197 GCA_027123675.1 Molva macrophthalma | reverse complement strand
CTATATCTCTCTCTCTCTCTCTCTCTCTCTCTCTCTCTCTCTCTCTCTCTCTCTCTCTCTCTCTCTCTCTCTCCCTCCAGAAGAAACAGAAACAGATTTTTGTAATCTTCCTCACTCACTTCCTTCAACTTCGCCGTCTACTTTCCCACCTCAACCCCTTATCCACCCAACCATCCGCCATCCTCCCTTGCTCCCTCCCTCGCTCGCTCGCTCCCTCCCTCCCTCATCCCCCCGCGCCACGAACCACCACCACAGCCCACAGATGCCTCCCCCTTTGGCAGGCTGGGTTTTTACCGGACTTAATGAACCTATGGGGGTCTCGGGCCAGCCTCCGCAGGGCTGATTAGGGTCCTCATTAAGAAGAGGACCAGACCAGAGCAGACTGGAACCCCCACCGGTACCCCCCTAACGCACACTCACACACACACACATCCACCACCACTACAGTTCACCCCCCCCCCCCCACCACATAGACACACATCTGTCTTTATACACACCCAAACACACACCCTGCTCTCCTCCTGTCCATCAATCTCATACACACACACACACACACACACACACACAGTGGCTTTTTCTTAATTACTGGCGCTCATCGCTAAAGCAGAGAACCCATAAGGTATGCACATATCTGTGTGTGTGTGTCTGGCTCTGTCTACTTTTTCTACCCTCTTGTCTACCTCCGGAGAGGTGCCCACGTATCAAAACGAACTCATTGTAGCGTGTGAAGCTTGCTGATGCTGAAGGAGACTTAGTCCCCCGCCGATGTGGGAACTTCAGCCAGAGTCTGGGTAAATTTCTTTATTTTGACAATTGGAATCGCCTTTTTTCTTTTTTGCTTGGATTACTGAGACACTTTACTGCATGAAACTATGGTTGACTTAATGATAATTAAAACTTTACGAAGATAACTTCTATTTTTTGCAGACCACTAAGTTCTCCATTTAAATCCTTTCGATTTTCTTTTTAATAGGTTTCTCTTGGTTTGTCAAAAATAATAATATTCATATATAATAATATAAATGTATGTAAGTATATGTATAGATTATGTACATTAATATTATATAGATTTATATAGATTTATATAATCCATACACAGCTTTAAAACAAAATATTGTACACAACGTTTTATCTGAGGATATTCCTCATGGAAAAAAAAACACATTCACATAGCACTACACAACTGTTAAGTCCAGAACGTTCCAGGTTTTGAACATAATTGCCGTCTTTAATATCCTTTAGCAATTTATGTTTTATTGAATGGTACAACACAGTGCAAATAAAACGCCCAAGTGTCACTGGGCAGCTTTGCGTGGAGTATATTGCTGTGCTTGGAGGAATAAAAAACGATTGCAAGTTAACTTAACAACCAACGATTTGCATTCAATCGATAATATGCTGTATTTTTTATTTATTTTTTTACACATTTAGATGGTGTGTTTAGTGTTTCAGCGTACCTGTGTATGAACTGGTTCTCCTCCAGGACCTGGCAACCCCTTGCGGTGTCTCTGGCCACATTGAGTAATTCCACCATGGGCAGAGTGGAAGGGTGCTCTTGCTCACACAGGAAGCAGAGGGTTAATGCACCCGTGAGTGACCTCATGAGACACGGAGAGTGTGTGAGTGTGTAGGTGTGTGGGTGGGTGTCTTACAAATAAAGTGAGTGGAATGTTCACAAATAGATTGGCGGAGACTGGCAAAAGCTGGCTTAAACATAGGTTTTCATAGGTTTCACTGGAAAAGTACCGTAAAACTCCCGAAAAAGTTACAGAGAAGTGCCGGAAAAATAAGGTAAAAGTAACAGAAAAGTAACATTACTACCGGAAAGTAACAGAAAGGTAAATGATTACTTTTTCATAAAGCAATCTGAAAAGTAACGCATTGCTTTTCCGGAAAGGTAAAGGATAACTTTATTGAGGTATTTTAATTAAGACCATTCTTGTAAAGTTAAAAAATAAAACTCTTAAATGAAATCGTTACTATAAAAGTTGAGATGAACATATAGTTCATCTCAACTTTAACATTATTCAACTCTCCAACATCTACCTTTACCTTCGTTGGGTTGAGCAACTAATAACCAGGTTGAAATTACTTGGAAGTACTCACTGTGCTTTACTTGGAAATATTCTAAATGACAAATGTGAAATGTGTATTATTCGGAAAGTAAGAACACCATCTCATCTTTTAGTCTTTATGTCCAGACCATGGGGAGGTGTGGAGGTATCGACAGAGATGCAGAAGAAGGAGTTATGGGAAAACTGGCAGAATGGAAGGGTTTGTGACGTTTATTCAATGTTGACAGGAATTGATCCTGAACGACAACCACCACATGTGCACACAGACAAACAACAACGGGACGACATAAGAGATGGCACAGAGGGAGAGCTGAGGAAAAACGCAGTCCAGATGTTAATTTAATAACACAGGTAATACAAGTCAAACAGCAGATAAGAAAGTTCAATGTATTATAGCATTATAGTTCCCGGGAATTGTAATATATGATTGATATGCCATTTGGTGGACACTTTTATCCAAAACAATGGCCCTGACAGCATGCCATGATCTACCAGTTGAGAATCAGAAACACCATTGCTTTGATGCAGGGCATATTACTAACCAACATTATATTTATGTCCAGCATTTCAGATCACAAACGAAGGTTTATTAATTTTGTCTCATGCTTAGTCTGTAGCCTTTTGCTCTTCATCAAGACTATTGTCTCAAAGGACCTTAAATGTATGTTTAAATTAGATTGACAAAATATTGACGTCGGCACACATGCACATAAATACATACATTTGAATACATAAATACATACATAAATAACATCGTTAAAATGTCACACATGAGACCATGTAAAAAGCATAATATAGATGGCACACTAGCCACCTAATTCAGATACCATTAAGGTCTGTGTCTGAAAGTCTTTAGACGGAAACAACAAACTGGGTAAAAAAGATCACCTAATGCGCTATTACATCCATCCACCCCGCCTTCCTGGTCTGTTTTCCAAATACACCGGGCAAAAGTTCTTATCTCAAGTTTCTTGTGTCTGTAATGGTCTGGCTGGGGGGAGGGGGGGGGGGGATTTACTGGACAGGTATCACGCTCGGTCTCCTCTCCCTAGGAGGTTGATAGAAAAGCAGCTTGTTCTCTTCCGCGGTCGCCACTTGTCTCCTTATGGTGCCATCTCTTCAGCCGTCTCCCTCTTTATCAGCGACCAGAGTGCCTGCTATAAGCTTAGCCTGCACACTCATGATAAATGCCTTGTGTCAACATCTCAACACGCTCCTGTCTTTTTTTTCCCTCTCCTTTTCAACAGTAAAGAATAGATAGATAGGGAGCTGGTGCGCTGGTATTTTGGTTTTTTGGGGGGGGGGGGGGTGGTATTTTTTCCTCGTCTCTGCCCCCTTGCGTCGGAAGGGCTGCCGCGCTTTCCGACTGTCAGCAGCCCGGCGCTTCGTCTAAGCTAACCTGGGCCAGCTCCTCAAGGCGACTAAATGTCAGTCCGTACATTAGCATTTAGCTGCCGCACTCTGCTGTCAATCTGGGTTTATCTTTGACACCCCCTATGGTCTGCTGCCCCCTCAACTCACTCTCTCCCCCCCCCCATCTACTCTCGCCACCTCCCCCCCTCTCGCAGCCACTCATTGTGTTAATAAGGCAGGGAGGACAGCAGAATTTATCAGTGCTAGACAATCCCGGCCTTTTGCCCATTACTCATGCCAACAGTGGCTAATTGCTTCCTTTAACATTGGCACGTATGACATTCACCACTGCCTTCACTGTAGGGAGTTGATTCCTCCACACAATCGCCTTCCGTTTGGCTTCGCCTCGCCAGCAGCTAACTCCACGTTGTTGGTACGTATCAACCATCCTATAGTGCTTAAATAAAGTTAGGCCATTATTAAGCTTGATTTAAAATCTGGGGGAATTTTAAATAAAGAACAGTAAGCAATTTCCTCCTTGGTCTGGAGTGAAGAGGGGGATTATTCATCAAAAGGTGAGGTTGGATTGTCCAATATCTAACAAAGCTCTTTGTTTTGTTTGTTTGGTGGGGAAAGATTAATGAACAGTCTTGCACTGACATTTTCAACTGGGAAGGACATTGATCCGCAGGCTATCTGAAGAGGCTCATTGTCCTGTTTACCCTGCAAACAACAATGGTTGGGGAGGTAAAGGAAATGCAGGCTATACACATACATTCAGTGGATTGTATTTAGAGCCATATAATAGCACAGTAAACATACATTTAGCTATGCATCATTTTGGCATTTATGTGGAAAGCTCCTGTTTTAAATTTTTTTAATATATCAAAATTATTGATTTGTGTTAAAAACATCTAGGCTGAGTGTTTTTCCTTTTTTGGCCAAAAAAACCCAACATTTGGCTGAAGCCCCTTGTTAGACGTTTAGCAGGCTGTGCTCATACACGGTCAGTTGGGACCTCCAAGCACTTTGCCTGGTATCACATGTGTGCATGCTTTTTGGTTCTATGACCTAGAGTGGGGGGAAAAAAAGCTATTTGGAAAGACCAACAGAAGTAACTTTGAAAATACCAACTGCCTCTATTCCCTATAGGACTCAAACCAGCACTGCTTTAATGTTAACTGGCGTTTGCTGCCAGATTCTTGCAAGCAACGAGAGATGCCCTTTTGGTCTTGGCAAGAGATTTAAATCTTGCGAACGCACTTTTTTGGGGGGGGGATTTACACAGTATTTCTGTGGAACACCATAAATATTACCCTTAACAATTTGTTGTGAAATAGCTCATGATAATGTAACAATACGATTCAAATTCATGTTTGTTCTTATCTTAATACTAAGTTCTCTCATTTTCAGTGAGTTACCATAGTGTTTCATTTATTTACTTGTCGTAGTGTGTGTATGTTATCAGATTGGATTTAGAATAAACAATACAATTAGAAAGAATACAGATTACAATAGACATTTCTGATTCCCTGTCAGTGACTTGGGAACATGCCCAGGAATATTATTGGGGGAGATCACATGGGATAGTGTCCAACCAGATGTATGATTATATCAACCTACAAGCCTACCCTGTGGACTATAGGATGGCAGGACTGGGAGGATTATCTGTCCATAGGGGCCCTTTAAGCAAAGGGGGCCGTTTTAGTTGTATGGCACAATTACAGTCACTAAGGTCTAGCCAGACCCTTGGTCAGGTGGTTTTCAATGGCACCACTTGAACCCTCAGAGGGAAAAGAATACCACTGACCAAAAGAAAAACAGGGCAACAGGAAAGGTAGCAGACTCAAAAAGGTTTGTGTTTCCACTTATAAGGATAGCTGGGAGTAATAATGGGTAGGGAAATTGTATAAATGCATGATAACCATACAGATTGTGCCAGTAATACAAATAAAAATGGGTTGCTACGGGTGTCAAAGGACCACCCCAGGAACACTCTGTATAAGCCATATCTAAAGCAACCACAAAGGAGCGCTGTGAGTGCTATTTATATCTGCACACCCGAATGATAAATCAACAGCCATTTGACATGTATCCAAATGACACCACTAACCCATATCTACAATCTGGAGATTAGTCCAAATTGTTTGTGTGGCTTATCATATAAAAACACTTGGCGGCCATCTTGTTAATTTAATTGATCTACAAACAAGTTTGTTTGTTGAGGCTGCATACCAAGTTTCATGCTGATTGGTGAAATACTCTAGGAGGTTCTTTGTGTTTGAAAATGGCCAATACAATATGAATACATATTTGTAATCTTATGCCAATGCAACCAGTCTTCACCACATTTTGAATACATCTTCAGCAGGGTATATACATTGGTATCTTAAATAAAACCCAGTGGCCTTAATTGGGTTGAAATATTCATATTTGTACCTACTTTTTATATGGTACTTATGTCACGTTTGATTTTACTCGGAAGTCGGAGCTGGCAATGACGTCACACTCGGGTTGACCGCGTTCCAGTACAAGAAAATAAAGATGACATTGTTAACAATACCAGTTCTAGCCAGCATAGCCATTGTGATGTCAATGCATTACGCTGTATTTAGTGCATACAAACACCAATAGTTCACACATTGAAGTTGGACGGTACTGTGTGTACGACAGATTTAATGGTTCACAAATAAGACCGAAGTGCTTATGAACAGTATATGATTACAACTTCCACTACTGTTAATGCATGCAGCAGCCAACTTGGATCGTGAGGTCTGGGTCGTGAGTTTCTTCCGACTTTCCACGTCGGAAATCCGACTTCAGGGTAGGGGTGGGCGGTACATCGGTGTCAAAGTCATCACCAGTGTCATGTTGCGCCAGGACATAGATTTTGCAATACCGTCATCACCGTGATAAAGAAACCTGCCTAATTCTAAAAACGAAGGCATTTCATTTCCTTCAAAAGTTCAGATGTGGTCTGATTACTTAGTGTTTATACTGCGGCGGTCACCAACCCGTCCAAAATTCGGTGATATTAATGTTAGTTCATATAGCCCACCGCTACATCAGGAGGCGTTCCAGTTTACATTTCCGTCTGGGAACATGGAAATACCGACTTCCCATTTCGAATGAACCGTACCATTAGCCCCGCTGCAATCATCCAATTGTCATTATGGATGATCACACACACCTGCAAGGTCTCTCAACTACAAACACTTAAACACAACAAGCACATGCTGCAAGAACTTCTAGGAGCTATTGAAGAGTAAGGTAAGGATTTAATTTAGAATGTTTTTAATACAACATTTTAACTACTGTTCTGCTAATTACATGTTTAACAAAATATGATGATTATATGATAGTGTAATTCATATTTTAGCACTATTACAATTTAGTTCTGTAATATGCTGTGCTGCCATCCTAAATTCAGTTTTATTTATACAGGTCTGGGCTTCTGGTCTGCTCCTCAGTCATGGAAATTTAAGAAATGGTCTTCTAGATGTTTGGTGGTGTTGTGATTGTTTTTATCCATGGGAGGCAACAGATACAACTTTAAATTATACAGTTATTTCCCCCACATTGGGTTTTATTAAGTACTTGTGTGTATATTATTTTGTGTTTTAGTTCGGTTCACTTTGACTATGTAGGAACAAGCATTTTGCCTCCTGGTTCATTGCTAAATATGAGTTTGGCTGTTTTTTCTTTAAAAGTTCAACATAGTGCTATTGCATTTGTGCTGTGTATTTCCCAATAAACTATTTTTTGCAAAATTTCTTGACAGCTTTCTTTTTTTCTACTTGGCCCACAAATAGGTTAGACATTTTCAATATTTGTACAGCCCTTCAGCACAGTTAGTCAAAAAGGGCTTCACACTGTGTTCTATTGGCATTTGTTTGTATCAACATGACTTAATTGGCAATACATAGTTGTGAGCTTTGCAAAATGTTGTGAGATGCAAGATGCGGTGTTTTGTGTTTACATGAAGTTCACAATGTGTTCCAGTATAGGCAGTCGAAGTAGCTTAACATGAGGCCAGGTGTCTTTTTTATTTTTTTTTATTTGTATTTTTGTGATTGTGTTGCTGCTGGGACACAGATTAATGGCCAGCTTCCCGAATCCTACGCCAGGAATAGTCCCACGAAAAGCACAAACATTTTGCGCTGAATTAACTAAGTTTGACGTGCTCTTTGTTACACCACCCCCCCCTCCTGCATAATCACATGATCATGATTCTTAACAAGCATTTGGAACCTGGTAACAGATGTATGAGGCATGGAAAGATTCATTCAAAAATCACATCTTTTATGTATATTAAATGTTGAGGTCAATTCCACTTTCGTTCATAGCATTCATAAACATTTTGACTGCAACACGTCTTTTATTGGCTTTCCGACATTTTTAAAAGACTGATCGCAGCAAGCCTTTCAGTCTATGAACAAATATCCTTTGGTCCAATTAGCCTGAGTTATGTGAAATGTCATATGTGTATGTAGAGGTGATGCATCTTGCTCAAGCATTCCTACAGTGCCTTCAGTTTGTGGACATTGGGGATCAAACCCAGTACCTTAGGGCTGGGAGCTGAACACTACCCCCATGCTATCCTGCCCCCCATCAAATGTATTATCTATAGCACAGAAAATATGCATAGCTGAACAAGCTGGGCGTACAATGACTGTTCTGTTTGATATCTGTATAGTGTCAATTAATAACCATGAGTGGTTGGCATAAATTTGTGCTTACGAAGGGGTTTTGCATTGAAACTAATTAGTATGTGTGCATGTTTATGTGTGCTATTGTGCATGAGTCTATGTTCCTGTGTGCATTTCATGCATTTGCACTGAGTATTTGCACGTGTGCGCTTACATGTACATGATGGTGTATATGTGTGCACGTGTGTGTGTGTGTGTGTACGTGCATGCCTGTTGTTGGCCCCTCTCTCCAGTTATTGCTTTTGAAGTTGTTAATTAAACCCTCAACCATCTGGTAGCTCAATGAAATTACACTGAGCTTCTCAGCCATGAAAAAAACATGACTGACTGACTAGATGAATAAATAAATAGATTAATAATTTAATAAATGCTTCAAATATCTCTTGTCTCTGTGCAACGAAAACAAGCACTCTCATTAATGTGATCTCCATGTGCTGTGTATGTCACCCGTGTGCATGTGTGTGTGTGTGTGCGTGTGTGTGTGTCTGCTTGCGTGCCTCCCCACCCCTGGTGTGAGGTTACAGGCGCATGCCCATGTGCACTTGCAGGCTTACAGGTGAATCAAAGACAGCTGTCATTGTGTCACTCTTTGATCCATCTCTCTCTCCACCCGTCTCTCTCTCTCGCTCCCTCCCATGTGTCTCTTATCTCACTTGCTCCCCTTATATCTCTCTCTCCCGCTGCCTCTCCAGTGAACACACCTAGGTTCACAGTTTTAGGTGCGTGAAGTGTTTCCTAGTAGGTAGAACATATTTAGTAACACAAGGGCGTTGCATCCCAAGTGGTGAAAAATGATAGTCTATTTCATTCCATTTTTTTTGTAATCGCCTGTTGCCTAATGCTTCCTGTGGCTCACCTAATTCAGTGCGTATGCCAAGAGTTTCCTGCCTCTAATAGGAAACTGCTGACGTGCTCCATATGGCAACGTGCATATGTAATTGTATTTCCGCTAATATCCATGATGAATTTATCCGGCTTGTAAATAAGAACGTTATTGGCCAATAAATGTATTACGTCTCTGTGGTCGTGTTTGATCCGAGCCAATCTACACCCAGCATGTGATCATTAAGAGGTGAAACAGGCCAGGGATTATAGTCAAAGTGTACATAGTAATTGAATTAGTGCATGTATCTGGAGAGCCGTGCACGGCCACCTGCGAGGAAATGTTGATAGTGTGTGTGTGTGTTTTGGGTTATGTGCTTTGATGTGTGTATGAGATGAGCTACACGCATTTGAATAGATATGGAGCTATGCACGTGCATCCCTATAAGGAATAATCAAATCCAAATGGTTAATTGATATCATATATTAAACTACAATTTTTAATAGGAGCTGTACATTCATAAAAACCCTCTGAAGGATAAAATGGAAACATTATTTGATGGTGTAGCTGCAGCCGTTTTTGTTATTGTGGGATTAGTGAGGGTCGTTCTTAATAAATTGCGTTATGAATAAATGTATGGATTTCTTTCAGGATTTTAGTTTTTTAAAGACCATGACATTGATATTGTTCAGGCTTGTAGAACGCAGACACACACACACACACACACACACACACACACACACACACACACACGTATTTATGTATTCAGATAGTCCTGCCATTGTTATATCTGCAGCTGCATGATATTCAATTAAAAGTACATCATTAAGGTTCAGTATTCATTTTTAAATTTGTATTGTGACATGTCTGTCTTCATATTATCAGGTGACACACACACACACACACACACACACACACACGTACACACTCGTCACACTCCACCATTGTCTTCTTTTTCAACATCACACATCTACATGGTCTCTGCCTCCTCTCTATTACATTATTTTATATTGGGTGGCCCTTAATTGCTCTGTGTATTATGACCAATACATCTACATGCCATCATTGCTCTTATTGTCAAGTGCTTGTCTGAAGCACGGTGCTGTTGAACAACAACACAAACTTAAGCTCAGCCTCGTCGTTGTAACACCTGGCCCCTTTTCCCCCGCTTGATTAGCATACACGACTGCAATCATTTCAGATTAAACTGCATTTTGCCAGAAGACCTTTTTTGATAGATTAGCCTGGCAGCGGAACGGACACACGGGGCCCTCCGACCGGACCACCACGTCGGGAACCATGGGAACCAGGGGCATTTCCG
>JAOPJO010000078.1:9065797-9076771 GCA_027123675.1 Molva macrophthalma | reverse complement strand
CTCTCTCTCTCTCTCTCTCTCTCTCTCTCTCTCTCTCTCTCTCTCTCTCTCTCTCTCTCTCTCTCTCTCTGATCCGTAGCTTATAGTTTCACAAGGCTAATAGAGAGGAGATGGGAGAGAGAGACAGTGTGTCTATAGTGTTGCTATATGCGTCCAGGGGAATGCACAGGTAAAAGGGTTAGAGATTAAGGATAAATACACGTGTGCTCACTAAACGAGGGTGGGGGGCGCTGGGGGGCCTGAAAAGGTTAAAAATGTGTGTGTGTTTGTGTGTGTGGGATACCTTAAGGATTTGAAGCGTAAAAAACGTCCAGTTGAGAGGTGAATTATCAATTAATTGTCAGACATCACACACACACACACTCAAACAAACAACTCATACAATATCTAATACATCACACCATAGGCTAGCACCCCCCCCCCCTCCCTCCGCCTTTCCCCTATCCTACCCTCCCGCTCATAATTGGCAGCAAGGGGTGATATTGGGAAGCAGAGGTGTGATTCCCTCACCTAGACACACGGCGGTGTGGGTGGGCTGGTTAAGGGCTGGTTAGGGGGTTTAGGAAGGGGTTAGGGGTGATAAAGAGAAGATAAATCTAAATCAATAGCCCATGGAGGTGTGTGTGTGTGTTTGTGTTAGAGCTGGTAGATCTTGGTAAAAACATTAATCACGATTATTGGTGTCAAGATTGAGAACACGATTATAAAGACGATGATATTGATATTATGGGGAAAGGATTTTAATGTAATTTTTTCTTCAATATCTCTGAAGAAAGTGAATACCAAAACCAAATAAATGTCTTTATGCTTTTTTAGAAATAGCTAGCGTTAGCTTAACCACAAGCTTGTGTGTTGGAGCTTTTGTGAGAGTGAAAACGATGCACGCGCCTTCAAACGGCTCCCACTAAAAAACGTGCTACTATTTACTATCGTTATGTTTCGATTTTCTGGTATTCATGATCGTGGGAAGCCCAGATCGTAATCACGATAAAAATGTGATTAATCGACAAGCTCTAGTTTGTGTTTGTGTTTGTGTCTTAGGGTTGGGCGAAAAAAGTGGTTTATGGCATAACTTTAAAAAAGAGGCAACTTGTATAATTAAGCAATAGCGCATCATGTGAAACCGTTTCCAATGCGCCATGGGCTGCTACACTCTCTTCTGCCACAGGGTGGAAGCAATTGTCTGCAAATCACTTTTTTCCCCATTTTTGTTTCATACATAATATATCCATTAACAAATCCTGTATAAGGCTACAAGGCATGTTTTAATAATAGACTAGCGATGAATTATGACCTTCATAAGCTTGCTATTCATAACTTTGTGTTAGTAGGCTAGGCCTATAAGCCCAAAGGAATTATTAAATCAGCATTATATCTAGCTATCGGTTGTCGGAAAATGGGGGTGATTTTGGCCAGCAGTTTCACCGGGAGATGGAGTGACGTGGCAGGCCAGCTTGAGACCAGCAATAGCATCGTATTTTGTGTTTTATCCCCATATTCTGCATGTATGCCGATAAAGTTTGAGACATCATTTTACCTTTCTCATTGCTTGTTCGTAGAGTAACAAAGAAATCCGCCAGCACTTTAAACCTCGCTTTCATCAATATTTATAAAGCCTAAGCTTTGCGCACATTTCTACCATAAAGTCATAGAGGTAGGGCTAACTTTTGAAAGGGTAAAAATTGGGAATTCAATCCAGCATTCAATTGCGGATTTACAGTCAACAAATCAAATTCAATGTATGCTAAAGGGCATTCACTAATCTGGCCTTTATTCTCCGACACATGGCACATGCATCCAGCATGTCGTGTTGGAGAATAAAGCAAGTTTTCCAACCTTGATCTTATTCCTCTCTGAATGTCTACATCCGATTTTGGTTGTTCGCTGTCTGGCGTTGATAGCGCTAGCTGCCATTTTAGCGGCTTTCATGGACTCGTGTCTCGTGCTCAAGCACATCCCGCTGGTTGGCTGACATCAGATCAAATTCTCTATCCTCAAATACAGACAGCAGACAGTAAGCACCGCCCCAGATCAGTGGCAGTTATATAAATTTGAATAAGTACGGAAAAAGATAAAACAAGCGCTTATAACGGGAGACATATTTTGGTTTTGATATGGACACCGTCAGCATTTTTTACAACCGTGATATACCGTTCCATCGGAAAATCGCCCAACCCTAGTGTGTGTGTGTGTGTGTGTGTCCGTGTTTCCGTGTGTGTGTGTGCGTGAGTGAGAGAAAGGTAAAAACGGTAGGTCTGGCATCCAAGCAGTGAGGTAATGAGGGGTGGCTCAGCGAGCACGGACCTCTAGCCTCCGCAGCAAGAGGGGAGGCAGGGGGGAGGACATGAGCTGAATACTGAGACAGAAAGAGGGAGGGCGAGGGCGAGGGAGATAAAAGGGGCAGGAGAGCAAGATGGGGAGAAAGGAAGAGACAGAGAGACGGAGGGAGAGAGGTACAGAGGGAGGGAGGGGAGAGGAGGGATATAGAAGGATAGGGAGGGAGAGAGAGTAAAAGGGGGAGGGAGAGAGTAAGAGAGAGGGGCAGAGTGATGGGGAGAGAGATAGGCGGGGAAAGGGCGAGGGAACAAGAGAGTGGGAGAGAGATAGGAGAGTTAGAGAGAGGGAAAGAGTGAGGGAGATAGAGTGGTAGGGGAGAAAGAGAGAGAGGTAGAGAAAGATCAACAGAGAGACGTAGAGAGAGTGGACGAGAGCTTCAGAGAAAGGCGGGAGAGAGAGTGGGAAGGGAGAAAAAGGGAGAGATGCAGAGAGAGGTAGTGAGCAAGGGGGATAAAGGGGTTGGCTGCTGGATAGCTCTGTTGATTATGGATGAAAACAGCCAGATCCCTCTTTAGAGTCAGCGCAGGTGCAAGCTGGAAGAGCGCGGGAGGCCCGCCGTGCCTCCGCCCACCGCCGCTGAGGATCCGCCGTTCCAACATCATCATGTTTTGGATTTTTACTGACGTGCATGCTTATTCCTCTCTTCATTGCATTCTCGCTGCCTTTGCAAAAAAAAACCCCTTTTTTATTGCTATTCATCGGCTTGGACAGTGTTGAAATATTAGCAGGGTTGGGTTCAATCGGTTAAAGATGGTAAACAAACTTGAAGGAAAGCTAGTGCGGCGTAGCACAACGTCACGGCTTCAAATGCCGCCCCCCCCCCCTCAACCCTGCCATGGTTTTAGCAGTCGCTAGCTGCGGTGCCGGTGGCAACCATGCTCACATAAGATGGTTTAGCTAGTCTTTACCTCTGTCAATCAGGTTCATCTGAGAACCGGATTACTAGCAGTATGGAGGGATGGAAGAAGGTGTGTGTGTGTGTGTGGGGGGGGGTCTTTAATATAAGGAGAGAGAGAGAGACAGAGACAGAGACTGAGACAGGGAGAGAGAGTGTGTGTGTGTGCATAAAAAGGCAGTACAATTAATTTTATTTAATTCGTTTTTGCGATGCGATTGACCGAATAATAAGAGCTTTATCTTATCGCAAAAGCCATAATGTGGTCTTTTTTTTCTAAATATTTTGTAATTACCGCAAAAAAACTTTGTGACAAGATTCAGTTGATATTTTCTAACCCAAGCCCAAAAATGCTCATCTGTTTGGAAAAGAAAAGGCATGGGAAACATGATTCATGAGATCCCAGCGAGTATATGTCCCCTCTATGTACATGTAGTACAATGGTGGCGCTTGCTTAAAATACATCAAAAGAAAACTTTCAAAACTGTATTGACGTTATCACCACTCAAATCGCTATCTCAATATTTATCACCTCGCTATAGGATATTTAATTAGCCAGCATAGCTTCCTCGTTACACACACACCACGCACACGCACACACCACGCACACATAGACACACACAGACACACCAACACACTCACACACGCGCGCACACGCACACGCACACACAATTCAACATCAATCAGTCGCTGTTGCTAATTAGGCCTGTGTCTAACCTCACCCTGTGTAATGATGGCTCGCCCACATAAAAAGCGCAGACACACATAAGACACACACACACACTCACTCCTGCACGCATACACACGGGCGCTGACACAGACACACTTCAAAGCCGTCCCCTGGCAGACCTGCGGTAGGAGCGTGTTTTTCCCCTGCAGGTCTTTAGGTGTGATGGTCCTTTTTATTTGGTTCAGTCATTAAAGTTGTCTCATCTCGTTTCCGATCAAAGCATCTTTCGGAGGCGCTTCAGCGAGCGGAACGTGCCAAAATATCAACAGCCAATCCTTATTAATGGTACAGGGAAAATAGGTCTTCTTTTTTTTTTGTTGTTGGTCGTGGCAGGGAAAAAATAAAGCAGACAGTCAAAGAGAAATTGGCCAAGTGGGAGCGAGTTACAGCGCGTTTTAATGGACGCTAGATACAGAGATGTACACACTTGATACCAATATTGATCCTCCCTATAGAGGCAACCGTGTCTTTTCAGATTGCATTTTTCCGTTATTCTGCCTGTGTTAACATCGCGCGGACGTGCGGTTTTTTTTCGGTTGGTCGATCACAAAAAGTAAAAGCCCTTCATAATAATCACAACACTAAAATGGGCCGCGCGTCTGGCACTAGTAACGAGCCGTGACAGCTGCCCAGAACTTTGTTGGACACTTTCAACAGGTTGTTACCGCCGCGGCGTCGGCATGTCAGTGTGTGTGAGATGTGAGTGACGCTGAGCTGATGGGCGGGTGGGGAGGGGGGTAAGCCCACCCCCTCTGCGGCGCGTGGGCCCCTGCCGCCTCTGAGCGGGCCGTGGTTTGGGCTCAGACTTGGCAGGCCGCCTGGTACTTGAGTAGCTTTTAAGTAAGTGGCAGAAATTACAGTCCTCGCTTCATGAGGCTTGGATGTTTTTTTTTTTCCTTGTTTTTTTTGTTTTTTTTAACTGGTCGTACCATAAAGGTAACCACTACTGGCGGTTAAAGGGTTTCTAGTGGGTGTTAACATGTGGTTGCGAAGAGGGGGAGGAGGGGGAGGAGGGGGAAGCAGTGGTGGTGATGATGGAAGAGGCAGTTTAGTGGTGCAAATCGACTGATCCCTGTTCAAATATGTGGTTTCCTCCATAAAATTGTGATTCTCCCGGTCCGTTCTCATTCGCTGCACCTCGAAAACACACACATTATGCTCGCCGACATGTTTTAAGTGGCAGTTGGGCCCACATCTTCGTCTCGCACAGTTTGTGTGTCAACCATTGTGCGGCACGCGGCTCGCACGGGCCCACTTAGAAGCTCCGACCTGTTCCAAACAAGTGAACCAAGCGCTGGATGTAGACACACACACGTGCATGCACATTCACACACGCACACACGCGGTTTGGTCAAAACTATTGTCGCCAGACGGAGTGTAATTCCTTTGATGCTGTCAATTGTAGCTTTGTTAGCTTGCCTGCCCCAGACTTTACTTCACACACACACACACACACACACACACACACACACACAGAAACCTGCTAAGTCATCATAGTCATGCGTTTAATCACGACCTTGTTCCCCATAAGAAGCGGCCCAGAAGCCCAACAAATACTTGAATGCTGGGAGAATAAGCTTTTGCAAAGAGCGACATTATTTTGGGCAATACGAGGGAGCGAGAGAGAGAAGGAGAGAGAGAGAGGCCGGGAGAGCTAGGCCACAATGCAGTTAGCGTCAGCGCCTTTGCCTTACCATCCCCGCTGCATGGTTGTCAGCCTACACTTAGCTAAGCGTCTTCATCTGCGGCGGGATTAGCATGCTGCACTAGCACTGCACTCACACTGAGCCCTGTATTCACTGTGTCTTTTTATGTCTCTCTCTCTCCCTCTCTCTCTCTCTCTCTCTCTCTCTTTCTTTCTCTTTGTCGCTGTCTCTCTCGCCCTCTCTCTCTCTATGTAGGTGTGATGCGTTTGAAGCGTCTCCAGGGTGAGTGTTGTTCTGCTCATGTATGTGTGTGTGTTTGTGTTTGGGGGGGGCGGGGGGTGCTTGTGTGCAGGTTGTATGTATATTCAAACACATTACTAGTGCTTATGTGACTGCAGCTTAAAACACACACGCACAGGCACATCAGGCACATCACATACTGCCCTGAATTCTGTTGGTGAGCTAGACGTTCATAAATACCTACCCCCTCATTTCCAATGTTTCAATTACATATGTTGACAGTTTGTTTTTATATATATTCGTTTTTTTTACCTGAAATGTAATGACAAGCTTCTGGCTATGGTCTACTTTACACTTTCATTTGGTCTGAAGAAAATAGCAGTGTCTCCACCGGAGGGGAAGGACAGACACACTCACTCTCTCTCTTTCTCAGTGACACACACGCACACACACTCACACACTCACACAAACATTCATTTTCTCACTCACTCAAACACACACATAGATTCACACACACACACACACACACACACACACACACACACACATAAACACACACACACAAAAACACTCTATTTCTCCCTCACTCACAAACACACACAAACACTGTCTTTCTCACTCACTCAAACGCACACATAGACACACACACACACGCACACACACACACACACACACACACTTTCTCACTCACTCACACACACACACATAGATAGATACACACACACACACACACACACACACACATAAACACACACACATACACAGTAATTGGGTAGGTGCAGTGTTAGGTCCATGGGGCAATGATTACCATGATGTTGATCGCCGCAGTACTCCTGTAACCTTTAATGGTGTTACTTCAGGGGCGAGAGAGCCTGAAAAAACGCAGGAATACTGTTGAAAGAGAAAGAGAGAGAGAGGGAGAGAGAGAGAGAGGGGGACAAGGTGCTCACTGGGGACGACGACACTGAATTAGTAGTGTGCGTGAGCGTGTGTATGCACGCTTTTATTCTGAAGAGACACAGAACAGATCTGGCCTCAACACCCTTATGATGTGTCTCCATTTCTATACATTTCGACGGTATGTCTGTTGTTCTGGTCCTCCATCCTCCCGCTCCCTCCCCACACAGACCAACCGACCTCCTTTTTTATCCATCACTCTCTCTCCGTCTCTCTCCCACTCAGGCTCTTCACTCTCTCTCTCTTCTTCTCTGAGGCGTGCTGTTGTTCAACGCTTGCTTGGTCCCACGAGATTTAAATCCTGGACTACTTTGACACCCCTATCTCTCTCTCTCTCTCTCTCTCTCTCTCTCTCTCTCTCTCTCTCTCTCTCTCTCTCTCTCTTTCTTCGTCTTTCTTTCTTTCTACCGTCTTTCTTCCCTTTCCTTCCTTCTTTCCCCCCGCTCTATTTCGCCCTCTCTTCCTCATCTCCCTGTCCTTTCCTGTGTATGTGTATGCGTGTGTCTCACTCCCTTTATTTCTTTCTCTCTCTCTCTCTCTCTCTCTCTCTCTCTCTCTCTCTCCTTCTCTCTCTCATTCTCTCGTTTCCACACAACCAGGGCTCAAGTATTGCTCTGTTTCCCACCTCAGCCCCAGCTCAATTTCACCAGAAAAGACTCACACTCTCTCCCCCCTTTCCCCCGCTTCCCACTTCTCTTTATCTCTCATGTTCTCCTCCTCTCGCGCTCCTGTCCTTGCTTTCACACCCAAACCCGGGGGTTGGGGGGGGGGGACGTGTGCAAATGTGCTTTCTGTCTTTCACTTCCATACATATACACATTTCACACATACACATACACACACACACACACACACACACACACAGACACACAAAACCGGGGACGCACACACACACACACACATGCACACACACAAACACACATATGCACGCGCACGCACAAGCAGACACACAGAACTTGCCTTGCCAGTCCGACACACACACACACACACACACATACACACACACACACACACACACACACACACACACACACTGCATGCAAGCCAACTCAATCACTCGCCCACTCAGTCACTCTCACATGCAGGCAGAAGGAGCTGTCAAGAGTGATAGTGTTTGGAAAATAATCTGCAGTAGTTCCGCTGTTAGTCCTCTGCCTTTATCAATAGGCGTCATTACACACCAGATTACACAATGGGGTCAGTTTTATATTCCCCTCTCGCCATATAGCCGTACACAGTCTTTCTCTCACTCACTCACACACAAACACACTCACACAAAAACAGGCGCACACACACACGCATGCAGACACACACACACACACACACACACATGTATGTGCACGCACATACACACGCACAGAAGTTGCTTAGCCAGGCTGACAGCCACCTGGCTCTCGCTTGTCTTGGAATAACAAACTTAGCGCCCGTGTGTGTGGCCGATATCAATCCACTAGTGATAAACGCTTTTTTCTGCCGAGATACAGGTTGGCACAGGCAGGCAGAGAAAGAGACAGAGAGACAGATATACAGACAGAGAGACGGACATACAGACAGAGACATAGGCTTGCAGGCTTGCTGGCAGACTGATTGACCAATGAAGGAATGGAAACACACACACATATCCTCGCTACCCTAGTTATGTCACTTTTTGCCACACACATACACACACACACACACACACACACACACACACACACGCACACACACACACACCTGCCAGGTGTGCGGATGATGAAGTAACTGAGTGTCGAGCAGCTCCTAGGTCGTTAGCTCGCCGGCGATGCTGCATGTGTTCGCTAATTGCCCTGACATCATCACCAGGGGACTGGTGACATCATCAACAGGGGGCCGGCGCGCGCCACTTGTCATCGCGTCTCCTCTTGCCACTTTCAAAAAACCTCACAAAACGCAACCCCCTATCGTATTTTTATATATGCACTGACACACACACACACACACACACACACACACACACACTCACACACACTCTGGCATTGGTGAGGAGACATTAACATACATACATACACACACTGGTCAGGACACATACACAAACACAAGCACACTGGTCAGGTGACATAATCGTACACACACACACACACGCACACATCCTTCTATCCATCATTCACATATATGCAAGAGAGTAAAAACAATTACACCCATCCACTCCGGCACACACATACACTCTTTTTCTCCCTCACACACACACAGAAACACACACACACACATCCCCTGTCAGAGCAGATGTGCGCGAGCTCTGCCAGTATTGTATTTACATTAGGGTGAATGTAATTTGATTCACCCAGTGCAAGCAAGCCCCGCTGCCCATCAGTGCGTCCTCACAGGTGTCCAACCTTGACTTCTCACCCAGCATGGCTATTCATAGGCCATTAATTAGAGCAGGACTCTGCTAATTAACTCTCTCACACACACACACACACACACACACACACACACACACACACACACGTATGAATACGCAGACATACACACACACACAAGCAAGATCGTGGAGTTCTGAGTTCCGTTCCGATTACCGTGCCCTGTTTGATTTGCCCTACTAAAGTAATGAGTTTGGAAGAGAGACAAGAAAAAGAAGTGTGTTTTGGAAGTAGCTTCGCGGTAATTTGAAAAATCCATGAGCTGGGCAGGCAAATTCGACTCACTCCCACAGACGCACACTCGCACGCACGCACGCACAGACACACACACACACACACACACACACACACACAGACACACATGTCACACACACACAGAAGCAGAGATGTGTGTTTGTGTGTGTATTTATGACTGTTTAGCTTGTTTAAGCTATAATGAGGGGACTTTCGGAGTGGGACGAGATGCTACGTTTTGAAACTGTCTTAAGCAAATTAGTCCAGAGGATAATAAAGTGAGAGAAATAAACTGTGGTTCTACGTTTGGAACATTTTGAATTAACGACAATTAACGAACCGAAATATGTTTAGCGATGTCTTCCTCGGACACATATAGAAACAACAAAATGGAGGCAATTTGTAAACACATTATGCTCTTTATGTGTCTTGGACTTGAAGGACTAAGTCGAACTTATAATAGAAGTGGACGGTATCCAAGAGTTATTAAGAGAAGGAACGAAGGAAGCAGGGAAGGAAGGAAGGAAGGAGGGAGCACATCAAATGACTCAAGAGAAGAAAGACAGCGAAAAAAAAGATATGCCAACATTGGCCTCCTCAGAGTTCCTACCTTGTTGAGAGAGAGAGAGAGAGAGAGAGAGAGAGAGAGAGAGAGAGAGAGAGAGAGAGAGAGAGAGAAAGCGAGAGAGAGAGAGAGAGAGGCGAACAGACAGACAGACAGAGAACTAGGAAGAAAGAGAGATGGAGGGAGAGACAGAGAAAGAGAAGGAAACAATCAAACAGAGAGATGGAAAGAGAGCGAGAGAGAAAGAGAGAGAGAGTGACAGTCAAGATCAACAGTGGTGCTCCACCGGCTCAAGTACAGTATAACATGGGTATTGACAAGGCGGTTGTAAGGGGGGGGTGGAGGGTTGACGTGTGTGTGTGTGTGTGTTTGTGTGTGTGTGGCTGCTGCTGCTGTGTGAGCTAGGGTCCACAGCCGCATGATGTGGACGGGGCCCAGCTCAACATCTCTGGGAGTATTTGTTTTAACAAGCCAAGCGATGCTTCTATCCCTCACAGGAGGCATGTCGAAGCTCAATGATTTCCCTCTGCGAAATAAAAACACACAGGGCTCATGGGTGCACAGGGTTTGGGGGCAGGGAGGGAAGGGGGAGAGAGAGAGAGAAAGATGGAGAGACACAGAGAGACAGAGAGAGATAGAGGAGGGAGTAGGAGAGGGAGAGACAGAGAGAGAGGGGGGGAGTAGGGAGAGAGAGAGACAGAGAGGGGAGGAGTAGGAGAGAGCAAGAGGGGGACGGAGAGAAAGGGGGGGCGGTAGGGGAGAGAGAGACAGAGAGGGGAGGTGTAGAGGGGAGACAGAGAGAGGAAGGGGCCGACATGAAGTCTTAAGGTTTTAAATGAACCTGTTGAGATTTGTGATTGTTGGGAGACAAATGGGGAAATCAGAGCGTGTGAGTCTGTGGCAACGAAGATGGATACAAAAAAAAAGGTTTTAGCTATATTGCACTTGGGGGGGGGGGGGGGGGGGGGGGGGGGGGGGGGGGGGGGGGGGGG
>JAOPJO010000078.1:8925885-8939985 GCA_027123675.1 Molva macrophthalma | reverse complement strand
GAAAGATTAATAGTAAGTACTGACAAAGATGGTACAGGCTGTGAAATTATATATATATATATGTGTATATATATATATATATATATATATATATATACACATATATACATACACACACACATTTCGTATTTCGTAATTATATTTCAACACAATATAATATCACGCAACACCCAAGATCATAAAGCGTTCATGTATACAAAAAAAATACTTACAAATAATACTAACAAGGTTCAGTCATTGACAACAAATAATACGCAAATACGTTGACACAAATGGAATATCTGTATTCAGGATAAGGTGCTGAATGATGATCCAATTCTATTGGCTACCTTTTTGGGCACTGCTCGGCCAATAGCCACGGCCGGAGTAGAGCAGAAGAGCCCCACGTTGACCCCAGGGGTGGCAAAGGTCGATTTCTCTGTGACCATGGCTATATCACAGCTGGCGACGAGCTGGCAGCCGGCTGCTGTGGCGACGCCGTTCACCATGGCGATCACAGGTACAGGTATGTCCTGGATCAGAGTCATGACCTAGAGACAATGTTCAAATATAAGGTTATTTCTACCTATGTCAATATGAATCGTTCTGTCCCTCTGTATCCAGTCATTTTTGTAAATTACAAACTTTGGAAAAAGAAGTTATGTTTCCCATGCATATAAAGCCCTTTGAAATGAATGTTAAAACAAAAAATGTATGTGAAGTCACCAACACAGCCTCATAGCTTGATCAATAACACCAAAAAGAGAGACAGAGGGGGACAAGACGGAGAGACTCGCCTCTGAACAGGCTCGAAACACCTGCGTGTGGTATTCTCTGCCCTGCACAGAAGTCAGCTCCTTCAGGTCATGTCCGGAAGAAAACACTGGACCATTTGCTAACACACAAACACGCAACAGAATCATTCCAATTGTCCAACAGACATAAAATTGAACACCAACAA
Source organism: Molva macrophthalma (assembly GCA_027123675.1). NCBI lineage: Eukaryota > Metazoa > Chordata > Actinopteri > Gadiformes > Lotidae > Molva > Molva macrophthalma. Next base: position 8,939,045 of record JAOPJO010000078.1, on the reverse strand, counting down.
CAACCAAAACCTACCCGATATGATAATAACTCTGAGGTCGTCACTATTGGCATCGATGAGAATGTCCTTTCTTAGGGATTGTAACATGGACAGGGAGAGTGCATTCCTCTTTCGGGGGTTGTTCAGTATGATTCTCCTGAAAGACAAATATTCGTGTCGGAAGAGCCAAATTTGTGCCTGAGAAGAGACATTTCACAACTTCTTATAATGTAACTGTCCCCTAAAATGCTAACAAAATGCTAACAAAACCTTATTCCATTGTTTTGTTGCCTCAGGGTCAGCGGTTCTGTTTGAGCCTGTGTGCACAATCGGGCACCGGTGAGAAAAGTTAGTTTGTTGAGCTGAAAGATATCCACAGCTCTGCATAATATATTCCGAGCCATAGTTGCCTTGCTCGATGATGATGAAAACGCTTCCGGGTTGGAGCCTCTCGTGTTGGCCAATTAGATTTCGGGAGAGACTTAAAGGACAGACCTAACGCTATTAACATTGAAGGGAACCCAATATCGTTGTTGTTTTTTTGTTTTAAACTTGGTGATATGAATTATATGATCTTCAACATAGTAATATATGCCATTTTATCACTGTCACTGAAATAAGACCGAAATTTAGAGAAGTCCTATGTTTATGCCTTTCTCCGCCAGACAGTCTGTGACCGCTTCATTGCTTTCCGTTCCATTCTACTCTGCTCGACGTCGCCATGTGGATGTCTGGCGCTCCGTCTAGGCAGCGGTTTATGTGATGTCCGCGTCCGAGAGAGGGTCAAGCATCTCGGAAACTTATAGTAAAACACGTAAAAAAAAAATTGATACATTTCATTTAAAAAAAACCTACTTATTATAACGCTCCTACATAACTACGGTACTAAGAAAGTGTCACAAAGTTGGGGTGGGTCGTCACCATAGGGATAACACGCCCCCGTCCTTCCTAGAACTCTCAGCCCAAAACGCAATTTTTTACAATATGTGTTTGAATTCGAGCTGAACAGGGGTTTCACCTACATATATACAGCTACAATAAAGATTTAATTAGTAAATATTGGAGTTCAAAAAACAATATATTCTAAATATCAATATAAAGAAGCGCTTCTTGGCATCTTTTATATTGAATATTGAATATTTACATAATTTTACATTTTGTCCACTAGATGTGGACATACGATCAGTTTTAGCTTACTAAACAGTTTAGTAATGCATGTATGCTACCCCATGTAGGCTAAACCCAGCGGTGTGCAGTGCATATACGAGATCAAGACATGGGATAATCTCACAGTAGTAGGCTATTCATTAGCTACACCAACAAAACGTGAGTCATCTTTTTCTTTAAAAAATTGTATTACAGCCAACTGTGTTTAGATAACAGGAGTAGGCTACACCTGAAAGTACCCACCTTCTCGCCTCAATGACTGAATGGGTGGAGTACTTGCAGCTCAGATGGCTTGCCACCACTCTCTCTCTCACCACATTACGCACAAGGAGTCTACAGAAGTAACACCCGGTCCGAGGACAGAAGACCGAACCCAGCTAAACTTTACTCGTTAGAGGAGACGTTATAAATCGACAAAGTGATTATCTTTACTATGACCTTATGATACAACCCCTTCTATTCGACAGTGATGTGGATGCTGAAGATCTGTTGGGTAAGTGTAGTTACGGTGTTATATCTACGATAATCATACACGTTGGACACATTGGGTTAATTTTCGTAATCTTAATTAAAATGTGATTTAATAATGTAGCGTTCTAGAACTTGTGTTCTATAATGTTTTGAACAAACTATTAACTAACTTTGTCTACCTAAGAAAACCCACTGATGATCGCTTATCTGACCAATTAGCAACCCCCTTTTTTTCGTCATACGTTTGTCATATTCGCGTCATTGTGTCAAATTGTGCTGGGAAGGCGACAGTTCAGCAACCGATGCGATAAGTCTTTTTTTTGTCTCATCGCATCGGTTGTGATCTCATCGAAAACTTTGCACACAACACTTAAAAAAAAGTCTCATCACATTGGTTGCTGAAATGTTGGTGATGGCGTTTCATCTTAGTAGACAGACATCCTAGAACCAAACGACCTTGAGGCAGACGACATGGAGTCGTTTAACGAGCGTCAGTTGAAATTGACTGTTTATATATTTGGTTAACATACAAAGATAAGTTAAACCGGTCCCACATGTGCTGAGCTTATAATAAGGGCTTCCAAAGCAAATAATGGTCGGTAAACTCCGTCCCATATGAAATGTGACTCCGTCGCAACATCCGAGTGAGATTTTCATTGGTGTTTGTATTTCTAATTTAACAATGTTTGTTGTTGTCTTTCTCTCCAATTCACCTCCTCCCCCTCACTCTTTTCCTCTCTCCCTCCCTCCCTCCCTCTCTCTCTCTGGGTAAACCAGACTCCACATGAGAAAAGAGGATTAGATGATCCTTGAGTGTGAGACCAGACAGACACAGCACACCAGGGGGTGGGGGGGGGCGGGTATACATACAGGAACAGGAAGAAGAAGAGTGGAGGAGGAAGAGTGTGACGTCCGGCGTTGGACGGAGGTCAGAGCGAGCTGCCATGGACGTCCAAATGCGGGGGAACCCTCCGCACAGCTATGGTGGCGGCAGGACCTCAAAACCCCAAGTAAGTACCAGAAAAAAAATGTTCTCTGCCGGTTAATCAATCATTCCTTGACTCTGATTCAGTTTTGAATCTGTGGTTTTATAAGAAAAACAAATCTTAAGCTTAATTAATGAAGCGTCCAAAATGGCAATCATGGGAAGCTCTAGAGAGCCTTCCTGTTCGGTCCTACCCCTGAATCGAATCGTGGTAAAGTCTTCATCATTAAGTTATTTCAATGGTAGAATACTTTCTCTCCTTGTGAACGGTAACATCACCCCCCAGCCCCCCCAGCTTGTTGACCTCTGTCTGTACTACATTAAAATCTGTTTGTCTGAGTGACAGAGAACAACGGCACTTGCCTGACAACATAATCTCTTCAAGCATGCCTTAGGGATGACATTCATTAACAAACCCGAACAAGTCTGACCGGTTGGCCGGCAGTCTCTGCGGGTCACGCTGAATACTACAAAAGGAATCTTCCATTGTTGCTGAAACCAATCAGTTTTATCTCATGTCGGTTTCAGGGAGGTGTTGCCGTAGGTGTGTTGTGTGGGATAAAACGAGTTTGCATGGTCAGTGTGCCGTGTGTTGTGTGTATGAATGAACACATACTTCTGAACACGTCAGCGAAAGCCATTATGTCAACAGCAGAATGTGGTTTTGCCAAGTGAACCGCTAAGACCTTAACCTTAAAATAGTGTAAATGAGCATGTAGCCTGTACATGCTGACAGTGTAATTGTAGTGGTGGCACAGCATGTAGTCACAACAGCACATTGTCATACCTACCTACTGTGCCCGCCATTGTCATAAATCCTGTTCAACCACAGGCTGTTGCCTAGCAGGGAATTAACGGCACCAGGGTAAGGGGTTTGATTCCCAACAGGGCCACTCATGCTAAAAATGTAGGAACTCGAAGTATTGCTTTGGATAATCGTTTCCAATAAATTACATATTGATTCATTCATGTCATATCGATTTCTATCTTTGGTGCCGGTATTCATTTGAGAAGGGTCACAAGTTGAGTCACGGCTCCATTAAGATCGCTGCCTTTAACCTCCCCACGGAGGCGTGACCTACGGAGGCTATTGGATGATGGTAGATATCCACCGTACTGTGTGGAGGGGCGCTGGGGTGTGTAGAGAGACATCGGTGTGGGGGATATGGGTTATGTGTCGCAGAGAAGGTTGGTCAGAGCAAGTTTGCAAAGTTGGCATGCAGTGTTCTCTCTCTCTGTCAGTGATCAGGATGATGATGATGATAGGCAATAACAAGAAGGCAATACAATGAGGGCAGTGTTGTCATGGAGATGAGGTATACAATGCAGGGAAGTGAAGGAGTATAAACAGCCTAACAAGCATGAAGCTGTTGTTGATGTTTCCTCATCCTCGCCTCCTCTCCTCCTCTCCTCTCCTACCCCGGAAGCAGGATAACGTGAACCTGCAGCAACTAGAGCAGGAGTGTCTCCAGTTCTTCGAGAACACCATCGACTCCCTGGAGGAGAGCTTCGAGGAGGGCGAGGAGCAGACCCGACAGGCGCCCAGGTTGGCGAGCGTCTCGCCTCTCCAGACCAGAACCCCCAACCCGAGGGACGACGACATCATAGACCTGGTTCGGCCTGAGCCAGACGTCGTTCCAACCAAAGAGGCCTTCTTCAATCCCACCATGCCAGGTACGACTTGGGCAAAAGAAACGTAAATCGTAACCACAACCTTAAAGAAATGACTCTCGGCCAATAGGGAAGTAGAACCTATTTTGGTTGTGGTAGTGTGTTGCTACATTGATCTGCTAGATTGCAATGGGTGAGATAATACTTGAGGAAGATGATGATACGTGTGGCATCAAGAAGCGATACAATTATAACAAGGAAGTAAACACAGAGAAGTGTGAGTGAGAAAAGTCACAATAGAGAGAGAATCCGGTAACACTAGGGCATTGTTTTAAGTTTTAGGTTTCATTGTTCGATTGCCAAACACTGATTAGGGGCAAAGTGTAAGAGCTCAGGGTGTTTCATTCTATTTTACCAATTGAGCTTTCTAATACTAACTGAGACATTAACCTAACCTAACTTAACATAAAAACTTTGTCGCAGATTTTCAGAGTTTAGTGGCCATCCCCAACAGCCACCAGGAGATCAAGCCAAGGCATGAACCGGCGGACATGAAGGCTTCTGAGTACAATCCTCCCCTTCCCTCCGGCGGCAGCTATTGGACCCCTGATGGCCGCTCCAGCTACTGCCCCCCGGGCTGCGTCCCCACCCCTGTCCTGATAGCCCAGAAGATAGCGGAGAACCAGGGCAGCACCACCTCCAACATCAGTCCCTCTTCCCTTCACCACCGAAAGAGTCTGGAATCAGACAAGTCCACCAGCCTGGCCCCAGAACACACAGGTAAACATGGCCCGCCCACGTCCACCAAGCCTACCCGCTTCCCTGCCAACATCAGTGTCGTTCATAGTAACAAGGAGTCAAACCAATCGTTGGCCAATGTGAACATCCATGAGAGGCAGGTGCAGATGCTGGCTAACCTCCCAGGTGCGTCACAGTATCTGGGCCAGGAAGAAGTGCTGCCCGCTGCCACTCAGAAGGAAAGTAGCATGCCCTCTCGAAGCATTTCCTTCAGGGACCCCACACCAGGCAAATCCAGAATGGAGGCCCTGTCCAAATTGGGCCTCAGGAACCGCACCCGCTCAGGGGGGGATGCCCTCCACATCACGCCACAGAGCACCACCTCCATTACAACAGCTCCAGAACTCCCAAAAGACTCGGAGAGCAGCATAAGCAGCCCCGCGGTGCAACATCCCAGCCGGCCAGCAGCCAGTGAGATTAAACCAGACAGAAAACCAGACAGAAGACCAGACACGGTGCCGGTGGACTTCATCAGCAGCAGCAAAGACAATACTGTCCATGTAAAGCCTTCACCTGTGGAAGAAGTCCCAAGAAGCAGCTACCATCGAGTGCCGATTGAAAGCAAGCCATCGTCAGTTACACCGACACCCGAAGTTGCCTCTTTTGACTTTAACAGTTACGGGGGCAAGACGGTCACGATCAACCCCAGTGTTTCCTCCAAGGGTGACCACTTGCCTGCTCCGGACAGCCCCAACGGCAAAGCCCCGCACTCCAGAGTGGGCAACAACGTCTACGGTGGAAAGTCCACAGTTATGTCCCCGCACTTTCCCAGGAGCGACCTGCCGGACATCCTCAGCGCGCACATCGACCAGAGCTTGCCACTGCCGCCGCCGCCGCCGCCGGCCGTCGAGGTCAACGGCTACGGCGGGAGGACCGTGACCATCAACCCCTCGGCCGGCTCCAGCACCCAGGCCAGGACGGCCAGAGCTTCGGCGCCCTCCACAGCTCCTAAACCCCTGCGGCATAACTCCTCCGGGAACCTCCAGCGGCCGCGCGCCGCCTCCCCAGAGGCCAGGCGGAAGTCCTCGTCGTCCAAACCTGCGGCGTTCCGCGCCCAGGGCATCACTGTGCAGTTCTCAGGGAAGGGTGCCATGGACGATTCCCGGCGGGCTGCACTGAGGAAGCTGGGCCTCATGAAAGACTCTGGCTGACTCTGTAACGTATTGGTTTTTAGGTCGATTTGAGGTAGATGCATGTGGGTCATTCTCTGTATGTGTGTGTGTGTGTGTGTGTGTGTGTGTGTGTGTGTGTGTGTGTGTGTGTGTGTGTGTATGTGCGTGTGTGCATGAGAGAGAGAGAGGTGCGGTGGCAGAGAGACCTATGTTAACAATGGAATGAAGTACAGTCTAGTGCCTGTGTTACCTGAACAGCCAGTTCCCAGTTCCTTGCCAGTGAATTCTTACAAACAAGTTTGGCATAAGGTTGCTACACACATGCACACACACACACACACACATACACACACACACACACACACACACACACACACACACATACACAGATATAGAGATACACACACATACACGTATTAACTCTGCTGCGCTATGTTGCCAAAGATATTTGACTAAGATAACACATACGCGAGATATATTTAACCAGATTTTGGGGTGTAAAAGTAAAGGATCCCCTCGTCCTGGGAAGGAGCCAAGACATCAACAAAAGGACAGACATTCAATCTCTGACCTCTCCTTTATGCACACCTGCTGCAATAAGTTGTTGTTGTTGGCATGGCTGAGGTTCTCAGATAAAACGAGAGTCAGGTGTTCCCTGGTTTGCGACTGAGAACAGGTCATCTGTTTTACTTCACTTATTTGGGCATTGTTGGGATTGGAGGGCATTGAGGGTGGTTGTCAACAGCAACATGTGTTGTGCATTTGTTGCATGTTTGTGTGTTTTTGTTTCACCTGATACTCTGAGCTTAGTGCTTCGAAGTGAGAGCGGAGGTTAATGAAAACCCTTTCTTTGAAGCATTTTGTATCGGCATTAGTTATGTATTGATCAAAACTATGATGATTGTTTTTTGTTGTCTTTCCTATACTGTTGTTTATTTATCTCTTTATTTACATACAATGATACATTTACCTATCAGGTTCCAGACAGGACACGAAAGACGCAGACAAAAAAAACAAGCGAACACAGAACTACTGTGTTTCATGACTTCCAAAATACCGTTAGGGTCATCAAATGTATAGTGCTTTCTGTTTCCAATGCTCTCTATGTGCAGGAAGAGGTTGTTTACCCCTGATTCAGTGATGTACGGAAAGTATGGACTGCGTTGAATGCATTACTGCGTTAGCCGGGAAGTGCCCCGGCGAAAGCAGCAGTGTGTTGTGCTGAACTCAGAGTTAGCATCAGGATATTTATACTCCATTGACAACCTTCCCGCCCCAAACCACAGACTGTGGAATGACTTGTGGGCAGAATGTTGACTTCTGCACGTCTAACGTTGACTACTACACAGCACCCATCAGAAAAAGAACACACAACTTCCCTCCAGTGGCCGACAGCACTCATTGTACAAGCGCTGTAACCGCCATCTCTAGAAATACATGTGGGATAATCTCTGTTCTTGAAGACTACGCTTTACAGACATGTGTTATTTAACTGTCGTTTTAACCAGTGCCCAGTGGTACCCTTGCTCCTATGAAACCTTGTGTTTGTGTGTGTGTGTGTGTGTGTGTGTGTGTGCGTGCGTGCACACATGTGTTCAGGCCTGTGTGTGTGCATGCTTGTTTGTGTGTGTGTGTGTGTGTGTGTGTGTGTGTGCATGCCTGTGTGTGTGAATGCCTGTGTTGAGTATGTGGTGCGTGTGTGTGAATATATGTATTGTTGGTTAACTGTTTGTTTAACAGTTTGTTTTACTGTTTAATTCAGACTCCGGTTCTTGTAGGTAACCTACATTTATTATGAAGTACTTTATTTTTATTTTTATTTTCGCACAGGCCAAGCTGTTGTTAGCTTGGCCGTGCTAGAATCGTTGGGACTTGTGTTTACAGACTCCGGCTTTTTTGTAGTTAATCTACAGTTTATTTGAAGTATCCAGTGGTGCATACAGTACACACAGACTCACACAAGGGAAATCATACCTGCTTAGCTAACAGGTCTACAAACTGGGGCACAGTTATCACAGATAAGTAGTTACGGTATTTGGGAGACAGATTGACTATCCAGATGCTGCTCCTGCTATGGTATAGAGAACTTGGTTTGATTGTATCATTATAAATTGTACAATGTGTATTACGCATTTCCTATGAGGGTTTCTGTTTTTGTCAATTATTAAAGAAAATAATGCTCTTCTAACTTGACTTAGCTTGCCATTATTCTCTCTTGCCTTGGAATGTACCAGGTGAGTACGGGGAGGTTAATGATTGGCCACAGCCATTCCTTTACCCACCCTCCCTTTTAGAGTCTATGGCTTTGGTCTCATTGTCCCATTGATTCTTCATGGGTTGGTTAAAGAGGAGTTATCTTGTGCTATTTACATGGATAAGATGAGTTTTTTCTTGTCCATATGAATAGCAAAAGAAAACTCATCTTGGTGGCACCTTTGCTTCACGCTGTTAAGGCTGAAATTCTGGGAGGCTGTGTTCCTATCTATTTGGTATTAGTGATATAATTATGGTTGATGTCACACTGCCATTGAGATTCCCATGTTCTCATTTCGCTTAGCGACTGATGCAACGTTGCAAGAAGGCCCATGAGTTGTAGCCTACACCTTCTACCTCTCTGACCGTCTGACAGAGGCATGCTGTCTTCGATGCCAGTCCCATTGCGTAAGGGCCCCAAACAGAGAGCCTTTCTTCCCAGGGCGGCTTGTTTAGTCAGGGGCTGGTGGTGGAGCTTAATGGGTTGGGCTGGCTGTACTGTATATAGACCTGGGACTGACTTACACAATTTCAATATGATTTTTTTTTCTCTATCAGTTTTTTTCCCTCTTTACCCAAGCGTATATAGTGCAAAGGTCAGCAGAGTAAAGTCAGGGCGTACACACGGGCACTTAGTACCGTACGTGAAGGAGAGGAGGTAGGCGGCCAGGAAGTGAGGAAACGGTTATGTTTGGGTCCTTGTAATTAGATCCACAGAGCCGGACACACCCTCTCTCTCTCGCTTGCGGTCAGAAAACACGTCGCATACCACAAACTGCCGCAGGATTGTGGGCCGACTGTTGGAGACCTCGCTCTCGATTCCAATTCCTATACACGCACAGTCAGAAATACAGTGTGATGGAAGCACTGTCCGGACAAGATTTTATGATTATTTTCACGTGATTTATTTAGTCTATTAAATGTCTATTAGATCTATTCGATCAGATGTTACCAAAAGTGGGGTCCTTGCTTTGATGGCCACCAAGACCAGGCCACCAAGATGAAACATTTAAAAATGATTTTACAAATATTTGGAACTTTAATTTTACTTGACAATTCCAACTCTTGACAACTTTTGAATCATGTAATCCGATAAATCAATCAAAATGACTTATCAACAACTGACTAATTACAAATCAATTCAAATTGATGAATTCCCTTGAAACGGCATTTCATGCGCGTGTGTGTGTTTTTTGTGGTAAAGAAGAGGGGAGTGCTTGTGATATTTATTTCACTTTACTAGTACATAGGCAGCGGTCAGCTTTACAGTGCTGGTGCGTCGAGCGCTCATGCAGAAGAAGAAACACAGACTTCATAAGCAGATAAGACAAAAACAAGAAACTGCAGTCTCTCTTGGCACCGAACGGCACTCTGCCATCCACACGGTCATGGAATCTTCGCTCCAAATATGTTTTGACCATAAGCTTTATATACCATGATGTGTTGACCACCTTACAATAAGCTTTGTAAAAGTCCCGCCAATAAAACAACAAAAAAAATTGGAATAATCAACCGCAAATCAGTAGATTCATCCAAAACAAAAAACAACCACCATCGAAATTCTAGAGGACTAGATGTATGTCCGAAATCAAACAAAACCAAAAACAACCGATACCAATAGAGAACACGTAATAATATTGGTATGGATATTATACTTGTGATCACTAAGCAAAGAAGCGAATGATGCAGATCTCTCGCCCCGGCGTTGGCCCCCTGTCACGGCAAGGGTCTTCAGTCATCGCCCAGCGCAACCCTGCCTCCTAGAGCATGTTCACCCCTCACCTCTCCCTCTCTCTCCTTCTCTCTCTCTCTCTCTCTCTCTCTCTCTCTCTCTCTCTCTCTCTCTCTCTCTCTCTCTCTCTCCAAGTTGCCTTTTTGGCGGTGAGAAGCTTTGTTACACAAGATGACGGCACTACAGCTCTATTTCCTAAGCAGGCCCACACATTTATTTCATTTCACTTAAATCCCATCTGGTTGTCCCTACCACCAAAACTACTCCTCTGTGTTCTGAACGTCCCTTCCTCCCGTCTCCCCTTTTTGCTTGGTTCCACCTCCGCCTTCTGACTGCTGTCAGGTTCTCTATTCTGTCAGGGCCTCCCCATCTGATCGCTCTAGCTTTGCTGTGACCGTGGGTGGGTTGCTCCCTGGTTCGCCGTTTGCCTTTTGATGCTGTAATGCTGCGATCAACCGCGGGCGACAGACGCTAAGAAATAAAATAAAAGGAGCCGTCCTATCGCACCCGTGGGCGAAACCGACCGGGAGTTCCTCTCTCCTCTCCACCCCCCCCAACCCCATCCCACCTGTTGCTCGACCACACTCCTGCACCCCTGGTGGATTCTCTCTCTCTTTTTCCCATTTTGCTCCAGTACAGTACGGGAATAAGGGGTTGGGGTGTGTGTGTGTGTGTGTGTGTGTGTGTGTATGGGTGGGTTCTTTCATGTGTGAGGGATCAGGAGAGGGTCAGGGAGGTGGGGAAGGGGCTGGTGGAGGAGGAGGTGGTGGTTGTGGTGGGGGAGGGGGGGCATCTGCGCGGGCTTCAGCAGACCACTGGGGGACCTCGCCTCGCTCCGCTCCCGTGTTGTCCGACGAGTCCCGTCCCCAGCGTGGCGTCGTTTGGATGGCTGGCTCGCTCGCTCGTTTTGGTTTTCTCGGTCACTCTCTCTCTCTTTCGCGCTCTCGTTTTCTCATCACGTGTGCACCCAGGACCAGACTCAGATCAGCGTCTCCTGGGGGACAGAGAAGCGGTTACTGTAGAGACTGTTTCCCAGAGAGGCCGGGAGGCGGAGCCTACAGGGTTCAGCCTACAGGCTAAGGGGTACGGCCTACAGGCTACGAACTACAGGGTATAGCCCAGAGGGAACAACCTACAGGGTTCAGTGAACGTCCTGCAGGGTACAGCCTTCAGGTTATGGGTATATTACACATGGTATATTCTACATGCTATATTCTACAGGGTATGTCCTACAGGTTATGGGTATATTACACAATGTATATTGTACATGCTATATTCTACAGGGTATGGATATATTCTACAGGGTATGTCCTACAGGGTATGGGTATATTACACAAGGTATATTCTACAGGGGAAACCTACAGGCTATAGGTATATTGTACAGGGTATGTCCTACAGGTTATGGGTCTATTATAGAGGGTATATTCTGCAGGGAATTTCCTACAGGGTATGGTTGTATTCTACAGGGTATGGATATATTATATAGGGTAAGGATATATTATATAGGGTAAGGATATATTATATAGGGTAAATACTAAAGGGTATATTCTACAGGGAAAATCCTACAGGGTATGGGTCTATTATACAGATTATGTTCTACAGGGTATGGGTAAATTATACAGGGTATATTCTGCAGGGAATTTCCTACAGGGTGCGGGTATATTCCACAGGGTATGTTCTACAGGGTATGTCCAACAGGGTATGGGTACTCGACAGGGTATGTTCAACAAGGAATATTCTACAGGGTATGTCCAACAGGGTATGGAATATTCTACAGGGAATGTCCTACAGGGCATGGAATATTCTACAGGGTATGTCATACAGGGTATGGGTATCTTCTACAGGGTATGGGTACTCTACAGGGTATGTTCAACAGGTTATGGGTATGTTAAACAGGGTATATTCTACAGGGTATGATATGGGTTTGCTCTATAGATGATGGGTATGCTCAACAGGGCATTCATATCATTTTGAGGCTATGGACAAGATTTACAAGGTATGGGTATGTCATATAGGATATGCATGTATACAAGTGTGTAGTGTGGGTTTTATCAATGAGTATCCATTTCATCTTGCATTACACCTGTATAATAAATGATATCCAAATCTATCGCAATCCTGTTTATATCTAGATATAAAAAACATTGTTATGTGTTTTAGTGTCATGTTTGAGCACCTTATTCAGGAAACATGGTTGATATATGATGTAGTCCTCATAGAAACACGGAAAAACACACAAATTGCTATTTGTTGTAAAGGAAATATACGTTTTAATACAATCTTTATTCATAAAGTTCTTTCTGCACAGCTTTAAAAGACAAAATAAAAAAGCTCAATTGAGTATTTAGCACCTGCAAGAGGAGAACACATTTCATGTAAACAACTATACATTTAGAACCGTGAGCCTTTATCAAAAGAAATTACAAAAATTCTTTGTGAAAGCCATCAGTACTTGAAAAACATATACTGTAGCCAGCCTGCAAACGTCCACACACTCCAAACATAAACACACAAGCACATAGACAGACAGCCAAAACTCAAAACTAAGCACTTTCCTTTCTTTACACCCAATTTTCTCTCTCTGCCTCTCTTTCTCTCTCTGCCTCTCTTTCTCTCTCTGCCTCTCTTTCTCTCTCTGCCTCTCTCTCTCTCTCTCTCTCAGACTGGAGGTCCTCTCGTCTGGCTGGCATTAGGCTCCGCCCCCTCGCATCTCTGGTTCCTCTCCTGCTTGCTCTGCCTCGCCTGCCTCGCCTGCCTGTCTCTCCTCTCCTGTTGCTCGCCCCATGCCTGCTTCTCAAACCGTCTGCTGTGTTTGTGTGTGTTGTGTGTTTTTACGTGTGTGCATTTTGTTGGGGGGTGGGGGTTCAAGAGTCAACAACACACACGTCTTGAGGTTAGCGCTTTTTCATTTCCTTCTTCCTGGCCGTACATTCTTTGGGTGACTGTACGCTGTTGCGCTTGTGTGTGTGTGTGTGTGTGTGTGTGTGTGTGTGTGTGTGTGTGTGTGTGTTTGTGTGTGTGTGGGTGTGTGTGTGTGTGTGTGTGTGTGTGT
>JAOPJO010000078.1:8851216-8871857 GCA_027123675.1 Molva macrophthalma | reverse complement strand
TGTGTGTGTGTGTGTGTGTGTGTGTGTGTGTGTGTGTGTGTGTGTGTGTGTGTGTGTGTGTGTGTGTGTGTTTCTCGCTCTCCTCACTTGCGCCCTTTCTGTAAAATAACATGTTCGGAGGATGAAGTGTGGCGACAAGCACTCCCAATGTTAACGCATTTACAGCAATGTGTGAGTGGACGCCATGGAACGCAAGTAACTACCTTTATAGAAAACGAGTGGTCTTAACTCCCGTTCACGAAGGTCTACTCCGTAACGGACTACAATAACTTGGTCTCTAGCTTTAGTCGGTCAAGTGTATGAAACGCAAGTGTGCAAAACGTCTGGTTTGACCTGCACCAGCAGTGGTCATCTCGTACGGTAAACTTGAGCATGTAGCCGTTTTGATTGTGAGATCATAACATAATTGTCCGCCATTGGGAATTTTGTTTTTAGGTTACCTCTTAGCAAACAAAAAAGCCACAGTCAGAACTTTGAGTGAGTGAATATTTAAGCGAACTTGTAATAATGTCGTTATATTAACACGTCAACTTGCCTTATCTTCACAACACAAGGGAGGACATGGTCCGTATGCTCCGGTTCAGCTGGCTACACAATCCAACACTTCTTCAAAGCAGCTGAAGACCATTGGCGATTACGTGTCGCTGACATGCAGGTGTGTGTTTCGGTTGTCAAAAGCCCTCTGAATAAACCCCCATTACTTGGGAAATAAACTAGAAAATTATACTGTTAGAAAGGCATGAAATGTACCGTGAAGCGGCAACTAATTGGAATGAAACACATTGTTGAGTGCGGTGTTTGCAGAACTAACACAGGGCAGGTACCACCCTTCCGGGTGTCTCGGCACTTGTAGACGGAAAGAAGCAGTCAAGGTTGTTACTTTTGTCTCTGCTAACGCATGGCAAATGTGTCAAACCTGGTGGATAAAAATCAACCCGACATGGTTGATATAAATCCGACCTACAATATTCATTGTTAATGGCACAGTTACGTTATAATTTGGCCCATAACTTATTGAATTTATCCACAATCAAGTCATAATGTTTTACGTTGTTGTTTTTGATTTTCATATTTTTTCCGAAAATGTCATTATTATATGAAGTATTGACCCTTGTCTGCCGTGGATCAAAAATACCAAGCATTAGCAGGTTTTAAACAGTGGCATATTCTATGGAGGTAGATTTGTGTCTTTATGTCGAGTGCAAAACCTTTTTCATTGCAAACAAAAATACTTATTCCGAAAGCAAAAATGAGCTTTTAAGGTTTGTAATGTGATTGGAGTTATAATCCTGTGTATGTCAGTTGGCCACTAGAGGTCACTGCAGTCTGTGAGCTGATTTATAGTGAAGCAGGGATATCTGGGTAATGTTCGCCATGTGTTCTACGGAGCTAGATAACTAGGTAGCCTGTTGGTGTATCGGTGAAGCGAGAGTTAGTTCGCTTCAAGACAAGACAACCTAACTAAATGAGTGAAATCCATCAAAAATTGAAGACTTTTTAATCTATTTTCTGTTTTTGTTTGAAATATAATATTTCTTTAATTGGAATGCATATCGTTATTATATCGATTATGTAATATTTGATTGCAACACATTTTCTTTGGCCTCTTTAAACTTTTCCGCCATATTGTTTGTCTCAGAATCATTATTTTTGTTTGTAATGCAAAACGTTTTGCTCTCGACAAAAATACACAAATGTTACCCTTATAGGATGGCTCTAACGCAAAACAATGGCACCAAGAGCAAACCATCAGATAGCATGACCAAAGAGGGAAATGCAGCCAAAATGGAAGGTGTTTTTGTGTTCAAATGCATTTACTTTGCTTTAAAAACTTTTAAAGCAATTATTTTTGTTTGAAATTTAAATATTTTTTATTGGAATGCATAACGTTTGGATCTCGATTATTTAATACCTGATTGCAAAAAAAATTGTCTGTTAGAACCTTAAAAGCAAATTTTTGCTTTAACAATAATTATTTTTGTTTGCAATGCAAAAAGCTTTGCACTCGACATAAAGACATATCTACCTCCATATATGGGAATAAGAATAATAACTATTTGCAATCAGAATTTTTGGTCAAGAAATACCAAGATGGCTTCTTTAATGGAACATGATTGGAGGTAACATGATTGAAACCATCCAATTGGTGTCTATTGTAAGCAACGACTTCAAAGAAGCTTAGTCACACCTTAACTGTATGGGAGAGAGATGACCACACACACACACACACACACACACACACACTTACCACCACATGTGGTGGTAAGACGTGGCAGAGAGGAGGAGACAATGGGGGAACAATGATTGGAACACCCAGAGGCTGCTACTTCCTTTGCTTTACACCCTCTTGACACACTACTGGTGGTGGGGGGACAGGACAGGAAATAGGAAGTAGGCACCAACACATACACACACACACACACACACACACACACACACACACACACACATAGGCTAACATGCACACAGGCTAACACACACACTCACACGTACACAGGCTAACCTATATACAAGCACACACACACTTACACACAGATATAATTCTTATGATTAGAGATGCACAAATGGATGTACACACATGTAGAAGCAACAGCACAGTTGCCAGTGGTCTCAATAGAGCACCAGTGGGGAGGAGGGAGGCCCATTGTTTAGTCCTTATTGTTCTATGGCCTTGGGAGGACTTGCTTTTTAAACGTCTACAAGTCTACAAATCAGAGGAAAGTGATAACGATTGTCGATGGTCAAACTGATTTAGTGTCATGTGGGCGTCCAAGGACATCCAGGAGCAAAAGGAGAGATTTTGATTTTGGTCAAAGGTCAAATGGTCAAATTCCCCTGAATGGTAACAAATCACCGAGATCTTGTACAGGAAAAGGAATTCCGATGTTCTTAGAGCACATCATATCATCTTTAACAGAGCTTATTGTGACTTCATATTGTCCATCTCTTGTTCCAAAGAAAATTTTATTTTTCTATCAGAGGCCAAAATACAAAAACAATTAATTGGCTTGTAAAGCTAACATTTCTTTCTTCACATAAATTACCCTGCACTACATTTCACGAATCATTAAACATGCACAACCACATCTGTGTATGCAACACATTTTGGCAGCAAAAGGGTTTTTACTTAATTCATATCCTTTAATTAAATGATGAAATTGCATTTGCATTTTCACAATAACCAGATTGAACCTGCATTCATGAAAACAGGTAAAAAGTGAAGCCTTGTGCCATAATACAAATTAAACAATGCTGTTTACCAATGTCTAAATAATAGCGAATAGCCATATAGAAGTGGGCTGTACAAAGGGTCTCAAATAAGTCCTACGGTTTAATTTGGTAGGTCTTATCTTTGCTATGCTGTTTGCGTATGGATGTGTATGAAATCTATATACAACTATTTCAAACTATTCAGTTACTTAGCGGTTCCTTGTATCCAAAGCGACTTACAGTGAATTAGTGAAGGTGTTTGGAGGTAAGGGCATTTTGCTCATTGTTCAAGGATGCCTACAGGTTATGGCTGCAAACATTGGGGATATATACATTTACTTGACATATACATGTGGCCCATGAGAATGTTCCTATGACGGAGACTGCAGATGTTTACGTTGATGTGTGAGCCAGCGACCGGGCCAAAGGAAGGAAGGCGTTGGACCTCTGCCCCACCGAGCCACACAATAGCCCCATGCCATATGTTTGCCGTTGATACCCAAGTGTCCGCAGAGCACCCTCACTCGATGAAGAAAGTTCCTGGCTGGGATTTCAACTGTCAACAATGAAACAACAACAGGGAGGGGTGCATTAGGGCGAGAGAGAGGGGAATAGAATTGTATATCTATTTAGTAGGTTTTCGTTGACCAATAATATGGTTTCATAGTGCCAGTTGGGGGATGAAAACAATGTTCATATTTATTATCTTCTATATTCTACTGGTGAATCAACGTGGATGATTCCCTTGTGATATATAAGCCGATACCATGCCCATAAAAACAGTGATCACAAAATACGACGTGAAACACACAAACAGAGGCTATTAAAAGCAGATAGAACTGGAGGGGCCTAGGACATTGTGTCCATGCAGATATACGAGGGGAAAAGAAAACCTAAGAAACATGAATAATTGTTTGGTGGGTTGTTGGGTTATCTCAACATTGGACACAGGAAATGCTGCAGTTCCACATAACATATATTTAGGGAGGGAGTTGAGGGGTGAGAATAGGGAGACAGGGGGGAGATGGTAAACAAGTGCAGGAAATCCTCAAAAACACACAGAAGCTGGGTTAGCGTCGAGAGACCTGCTCTTTCCCTCAACACCACCGATTTCAAATGAATAGGGTGAATCAAATGAATGAATTAGTTTCTCTGACTGGTGGATTAACATTCAGTTTTGTGTGGGTGTGTTTAAAAGTAACACTTGAGGATGAGGTTGAGGTCCATACTGCTGGTCTATCTTCTCTGGAAGTAGGGAACATAATCGCAATGATGGCGGACAAGCTCAAATCTGGGAAAACTTTCTTTCGCTTCATATTTGTTTTCAACCAATCATGTTGCTGGAGTCTGGGATCTGTAAGTGCGTAATTGGCACACTTAAACTCGACCAACAGTAGCCTAGTAAACTGTTAAAAAGTGTCAGTAAAGGTTTCAAAATCCACATCATGTAGAACTGGTCACTGTAGAAATTCACTTATTAAAATCCTCTTTGGTAGAATATCTACATAATGAAACAGGAAACAGGGCGTAACTCTGCCCCTTCAGTTTGTGGTTCCAGCCCATGCAGGCTCTGTGCTGTCTCACCTCAGAAGTCCTGCTATAACACAGTAGGACTGCTGGATCCCAGATTAGTGAACAGAATAACCTGAACCTCTAGATCATATTGAAATAAGGGTATAGTGCCAACACTAAAAATACTCTCTAGAATACTAGCCAACCTGTAGTTTGTCAACTTGTGTATATGGGCCCCACTTGGGTCACCTGATATACATATGGAGTCACAGGAGATTGCTGACATATAACCTGTAAATATTTGATGATATATAAATTGGAGGAAAAAAAACTATAATTTAAAAGGTTTGACAGGTTTATGAGTTTCAATATAAAGGACCTGTTGGAGTGTGGATGTTGATGAGGTGGAAATGATGTGCGTGTGCAAGATGTGGTCACGGGCAAATACAACGGTTGGAAATCAATGGACTAATGGTTTCAACTCTAAACTCTGTGGACACTGACTGTTGCAATAGTTCCATGGCACCTGTGAAGCCCCACAATATCATGCGTAAACCCTCGGTCGGTGTTCACTAATGACTAACAGCTGCACATGAGGAATTTCCGGACAGTTATTCAGCCGCAAAACAAGGACTCTAATGACCTCCATTGCTATTCATTCGCTCTTCGTAAGTCATTTTATGAGTACGACGTCTTCCTCCCCACTTCACTCCCTAACCGCATAACAGCGATTCTCGAGTAAACCCAAAGCACCTGGTTGACGCATACGCACATTTGCAGGGCTCGAAAGACCTCGGCTCCTCGTGACAGGTGGCCCTTGATGCTTGCGCCATGACTAATAATAACATTCATGAGGGAAGGAGGAGGTCGGAAGGTGATTCATTGTTGTTTGACAACAATGGCTTCCGCAGAAAACGATAAGAGACAGGACATCCTCACACTCGTTTCATTTTATCACCCACAGTACCGCTGCCGTCAACGCACAAGTGTTCCTTAAACCTCCTCCAGCGAAGACACCTCTCGTACCGCGAAACAGAAGCGCCGGCGGATGAACCTAAAACATTCGGTTTCCGAGTTGATTGCGGTAACTAACTGCGTTGAAGCCAACTAGAGGAATGGGCCAGGAGTTTAGAAAAAAATCAGCAAGACAAGGAGGACCCCAGAGCATGACAAGGAGGAAACATCTGCCTCACTGGGAAAACCAACACATACACACGCTTTCTCACACTTTCTATGTGTGTGTGTGGGTGTGGGTGTGGGTGTGGGTGTTAATGACGGTAAATCCAGATGATATTTTTCCATATAAATGTTGTTCTCTGCACTATAATCCTTGCCAGACATGCAGAGGTTACACAATAGGGAAGGGAAAAATAATTAGATGATGTTAAGTTGAGATCTTTACCCCGGTCATGCAGACCTCCCAACACGCTGTTTGTGTTTATATAGTATTCTGATGACCTCGTGAGACCAATCCCAGCACCGATATGGAGCTACAAACAGTAGGCCTATAGGGTTTAAAGGGAGACAATAACAATCAAACCTATTCACTTTGAGATTTCAATCCTTTGAATATGTTTGTGCTGAAATGTTCCCCCAGAGTTCTGCCACCAATCATTTACAGGCCACCAAAATATTCAGCAAACTTTTTTGATGACTTTACAGAACTACTTCCATTGACTTTCTAGTTATAACTGGGGACTTTAATATTCATATTGATGATTCCAACGACCATATTGCGAAATAACTCTTAACTAACTATCCTGGACGTATTTGAACTGTCTCCACAAGTGAAAGGGCCCACTCATAGTCGGGGACATTCCTTGGACTTGATTATCACAAAGGGTCTCAGTGTCTCTGATATTAATGTGATTGATCCTTCCCTATCGGACCATTTCTTTGAAAAACTGTATATCAATGAGAATTCTTGTGCACTCTTTGAAAACGCCATCTCTATGCTACCAGCTCTCACCTCAAGTTCTGCTGATGATTTGGTAGATAACTTTAATTCCAAAATTGTGAATGGCTGTAAGGCTGAATGCAACTGGCGTAAAACAAAACTGCATATTCATCATGACATCTAAAGAGAGCCTCTATGCCTACAATTTAGCATTGTAAAGTGCTAGAGAATCTCTCTTCTCCAATATCATTAACAGTAACACTAATAAAGACTTAGAAAAACTTGTCCATGCTTTTATTACGAGTAGGTTAGATTATTGTAATGGTCTCTTTGCAGGCCTTCCAAAAAAAGGCTCTTAGGCAGTTACAGCTTGTTCAGAACACAGCTGCTAGAGTTCTAACAAAGACCAAAACATTTAAACACTTTACACCAATTCTCAAATTCCTGCATTGCCTCCTGGTATGTCAGAGGATTGATTTCAAAATACTGCTTCTCACTTATAAATCACTCAACGGTTTAGGGCCAAAGTATATCACTGAAATGCTTGCGCTTTATGAACCCTTGTCTAGACCTTTAAGATCAACTTGGACCAGTCAGCTAATTGTTCCCAGAGTCAAAACAAAACATGGAAAAGCAGCATTCAGCTAATAGCAACACATAGCTGGAATAAACCTCCTGAAGATCTGAGACCTTCTCCAACCCTGACTACATGTTAATCAAGATTAAAAACGTTTATGTTCACGATCACTTTCTGCTAAACCATAATGCAAATTTAACTTTTTATTTTAATCCTGTTTTCATGTGTCTTTTATTGATTCTTTTAAATCCAGTTGTTAAATGTATTTTATGCATTTTTTAAAATCCTGTTTTATTTTATTGTGTGACATGTTTTCATGTGAAGCACATTGAGTCTGCTTTTTGTATGAAATGTGCTATATAAATAAAGTTGACTTGACTTGACTATTCCGTTAAGACTATTTATCTATCTGGACTCAAATTTACTGCAAACCATAAGAACCCGACCCATAACTTCGATTGTTGTTTTTTGGTTGTTCGCATAATAATGGCAGTGCGCGCGCGCGCACACACACACACACACACACACACACACACACACACACACACACGCACGCACGCACGCACGCACACACGCGCGCGCGCGCTCTAAAACCTCAGACTTGCTTCTGAATGATGATTGGTCCAAAGTTTGAGGGGGGTGGGGGGGAGATGAGGGAGATGTTAGTTGTAGCATCACCTTGCTCCAATAAATGGCAAAACTCAACGTCAATACCCTTTACAAAACGCACGACACTCAGAACGCACGACACTACACCGGTATTCCCAACTGTGTAAGACGTTTTTTTCCTTTTGAAAAATTATTTTTTTTAAAGCGGAATACTAACAAATAAAACAGATCCAAAACATGTTCTCCGTCTGTTTGGAGTTTCTCGGCATGGGCTCGTCCATCCTTGGCTCTCTGCTCGTAATGATTGCGTGCGGGTTGCCGACGTGGAAGGTGTCGGCGTTCATCGAGGCAAACATCGTGATAGCGCAGACGATCTGGGACGGGCTGTGGATGTCGTGCGTGTTTCAGAGCACGGGGCAGATGCAGTGCAAAGTCCACGAATCGGTGCTTGCTCTGTCCCAGGACCTGCAAACCGCGCGCGCCCTCACGGTGATTTCGGCCGTGTTGAGTATCGCCGCGCTCATGGTGACCATAGCCGGTGCGCAGTACACCAACTGCATCGGCGACGAGTCGATTAAGCTCCGGGTGGTGGGCGCGGGAGGCGTCCTCTACATCATCAGCGGTGTAATTGTCTTCATCCCGCTGTGCTGGATGGCCAACAGTATAATCGTGGATTTCTACGATCCGCAGGTGCCCGCTGCCAAGAAAAGAGAGATAGGGGCCGCGATCTACATCGGCTGGGCCGCCGCAGCATTACTCCTCCTCGGAGGGACCCTGCTGTGCTGCTCCTCCGGTTCTCTGGGGCTGAGGAACGACTATCCTATCAAATATGTGGCGACTAAGACACCGAGCAGCGACAAAGACAAGAAGCATTATGTGTAACATGACCTGACGAGAAGACGTTTAAATATATGTTCTGAAACTATGAAAAGGGTTGGCACAGTCGATAATAAATGTAAGGCAAGTGTATCATATATTGCAGTCTTTGCTCATTGTTAATTTTTTTTCATAATCATGCGTGCCGCTTCCCTTGGTTATTTTTCGGCCGGCTGGTTTTTGATTGTATTGTTTTTTGATACATTGACTGTAATGTAGCCAATAGTGTGTGTTTTGTTTGTTTAAGACGGTTTCTAAATTGGAGAAGCCACGTGCAGGGACGTTAGCTCATTGAAATGTTTACTCACATCATTTGTATTCTTCTGAATGGAATTTGTATTTTAATCCATTACTTTATATGCATTGCTTTTGTTTCTGTTTTACGTGAAACGAAGAACATTTTTAAATAAAGGACAACTATTTTGGGATTACATCCAGTTGAGTTTATATCCGTTCAGAATCTTTATAAAAAAAAAACTTGGTAATGCAAACAAGGTAATTTGATCCTAAAATATAAAGCAATTTAACCTTATAAATCATACATGAACAAAAGTTCACCAAGTCTATAAAACAAAGCTACCAAAATCAACTCTAACCAAGGTCATACACTTCTTGAGTAATATCCGTGAACATATTCAAAGATATCTATTTAAAAACATATCTTGGTGTCTTGCTTTGAGACACTGCAGTGTCTAGGAGAAACAGTTGTGTACTTTGAATTGCTATCATTAGTGCTTTACTTATCAGACAGGAAGCACCGTCCATATCTAGGTCAAAGCACACCCCCATGTGAAAACATAGACATTATAGACAAGACATTATAAATATGATAATAAGCCCACTGATATTGTGCTGGGGAGGTGCAAAATAATATACACGCAATGTGTACTCCTGATATCAGTATTCTGTTCTATTCAGTTTTTCAGACTCTTTTATCCAAAGCGACTTAGTGAATTCAGACACAACTCATCAGAGCCCCTAAAACCAGGTGTGATGTTGCATATCTATTACAAGAAATGTATACCCTATAGGAGGGTTTCAAATGTTGTCACACACATTCCAAGTTACCATCTTTTTCACTATTATAATCTGAACACATGAAGTCCCAAGATGGCGGGCTTCAGATCACATGATTGAAATCCTCCTATAGTGACACTACATATGTATGATGGATTGCAACCTACCCAATCTGAGTAGACTGTTAACCAACAGTTGGGCTAATCCATCCATCATACATCTGGGTGGACACTCCCATCACACCTGATGGTGGAATGGGGACTCCTTGTTAGCGTACCTTGCCTAACATGATTCCTACAGGTAGGCTGCGGACATTGAACCTAGAACCTTTCAGCTGGGGGTCAAACACCCTTGCCGATATACTATCCTGCCCCCAGTATTGGGGAGTCGGTTCAGAACCAACCTGAGACTATTGTCCACAACCAGAACAGAACCTTATTATCCTAGTACAGTATTGTGTAGGTCCACTGGTAGATCCTGGCATTAGTTATCCAGGCTTAGGGGCTTGATTCCCAATCAGACCACGGCCACCCATGATAAGAAATGGTATGCACTGATGGCATAGTTACGACGCTGTGAATCAAAGGCAACACCAGGTGGCATGTTTTTAAATGTATTTAAACCAGCTGTTATAAAAACATACTGGGCACCTGTGGTTATAGTTGTTCTACCACAAATTGAAGGATATATTATCAACCTTGTCGTCATTCGTCTATTGTTTGAGGTAAAAACACTGTGATACATATACAACCCACATCTGAAAACCATACAAAATGTACAATTTGATCAACAATTATTTTAGGCCACAAGCGGTCATCTGAAAAGTGAACGTTCATTAGTATCTACAGTACTTCCGCTTGTAATGAATGTGTTACATTCGGAGCAATACAGAGCATTAACACGTTTCGCTAACCACTGCCACCTAGTGGCAAGCCTTCACAAGTACATTACCTTTATGATTTGTTTTACAGAAACGGCTGATCAAAGAAAATCTTTCAGTACACAGATTTAAAGAACTTCAACGGCAGTTGGTAATAGATGAGAAAACAAAAATCCAATGCTACAACCCTTGATCCATAAAAGCACGAGTTTGGTAATACATTATTTGTGAATAACAAAAAGACCCACAGAGACGAAATGCCTCGAATCTGCGCGCAGGATAAATAAGATAATGTAGGCTTGTATAGGCTGTGACATGACCACTTCTAGTCCTTAAAACATTAAACCTTTGTTAATTGTCAGTATTGTCAGTATAAAAGTTCTTAGTTTTTTGATTTTTCGGATGAGAGGTAGCAGTGTCTATGGCTGGTACTCCTTTAGGACCTGGTTGGCGATCACCAGTCTCTGGATCTCACTTGTGCCCTCGTAGATCTCCGTGATGCGCGCGTCCCGGTAGTGCCTCTCCGCCGGCATGTCCGTCACGAATCCCATTCCACCGAGAATTTGGATTGACTTTAAAGAGTTCCCCCATGTGAACAAGAGCAAAACTTAAATTAGACTGTAGCTTAGAGGCACCGGAATAAACGTTTATGTTTGAAAAAATGATGACAAGAAAATCTTAAATAAACCCATTTAATGAGGAGGATAATTCAAAGTGTGTATACATGTATTTAATATAATCAGTCTCACCTGATGTGCACTGAACGTGGCAGCTTCGGACGCTGCTAGCTTTGCCATGGCAGCCTCCTGAAGGGAAACCAGAAGCAGAGACTTGCGACTGGGTTTTGCTAACATATGTAATATAGGCCCTTTGGTGGACGTTTTTACCCAAGATCTTAGCAAGGGTGGCTCGTGTGAGAATCAAACTCATAAGCCTGGGATTGTCAATACCATGCCACCCACCCCCACCCCCACACCCACACCCACGAAAAGGTGCCAACCCAGCTCTTCAGGACTAGTTTCAACTTTAACGCTGTTTGTTATGTTGCTCAGGGACACCTTGGAGCTGTGGATGGAACCAGCAACCTCCCAGCTGCCAGACCACCTCTAAGAGGAGTTAAACTACAATTATTTTTTTGGAATGTATTTTAAATGGTGTTAGTGCCAGTGTACCTTGGTGAAGGGTTTCTTGGCGTCTCGTAAGAGTGCAGCCTTCCACGTGAGCAGACGAGCGCTCTCGATCGCCAGTGCCATGTCAGCTAGCTTAAACTAGACACACACGTACACACACACATCATACAAATGAACCCATTAACAAAACTGAACAGATCTAAATTATTTACGAGAAGAAACAAATTCAATTTACTTTACAGCCTTTGTGATCACTGGAGGTATTTAAGGTAAATATCGCAAAATATCAAAGGGCGGATGTGTGGTTTCCCTCTACCACACCTGTATGGCCTGCATCTTGCCGATGGGCGCTCCGAAGGCTGTGCGTTTGTGTGCGTAGTCGGCAGCGCAGTCCAGAGAGGCCTGAGCGATGCCAAGAGCCTGGGAGGCGATGCCAATACGCCCACTGTCTAGGGTTTGCTGTCAGAGTCACACACGGTATCATTTAAAATGATAATGATTAATTCATTTAGCAGGTGCATTATTCCAAACCAACTTTCTTTAATACATGTCACAGGTAGGGGTTGAGCATCTTGCTCTAGGCTGCCTTGCGGTACTCTGTGGTATTGGGGATTGAACCCAGTACCTTTTGGCTGGGAGTCACCCTAGCCACTGATTTTGGCTAACCTCCTTATATGACACTGCTGAAACCTACAGAGCTATGTGAGGAAAAGTATAAAATGTATAACAATTCACAATAGTTTTTTAGTGTATTGTAGTACTATTTAAGATTTTCTTCCTTTCATTAATTTATGAAATATCCGAAGATGTCATTAATGAGCAGATAGGTGTTAGGCTTTATTGCTCAAGCGACATTGGGTTTTGAACCCAGAACCTTGCGGCTGGGAGTCAAACATCCTAGCCATTAGACTACCCTGCCCCCATAGCGTAATGTTAACATCCTACCATGGCTATTTTGAATCCTGCTCCGCGGGAGCCCAGCAGGTTTCCTAGGGGGATCCTGCAGTCCTCCAGGATGATGTTGGCCGTGGAGGAGGCTCTGATGCCCAGCTTATCCTCCTTCTTCCCCAGGGATAGCCCCGGGTGAGGCATGGGCACCAGGAAGGCACTGATACCCTTATACCCAGCACGGGATAACACACACAACGACAGAGTGAAACCAACAGAGAGGAAATGACTGCATTTAATAAAGATGATAAGTATTTAGACAGTGTTCAGTCATTTAGAAAAGATGCCTTTTATTCAAAACTTGTACCTGGCTAGCCTACCTTGTGTTGGATCAACTTGTACCTAGCTAGCCTACCTTGTGTTTGAGCGACTTGCACCTGGTTAGCTTACCACCGTGTTTTAAGCGACTTCTACCTGGTTAGCTTAACTTGTGTTTGGGCGACTTGTACCTGGCTAGCCTACCTTGTGTTTGAGCGACTTGAACCTGGCTAGCCTACCTTGTGTTTGGGCGACTTGTACCTGGCTAGCCTACCTTGTGTTTGAGCGACTTGTCGGTGGTGGCAAATACCACGGTGGCTGAGGCCTCCCAGCAGTTGGTGATCCAGGCCTTGGTGCCATTCAGCACCCACTCATCCCCGTCCTGGTGCGCTAAAGTAGATGCAGCGCCGGCATCGCTGCCGTTCCCTGTGGTGCCATTGTGAATTTCATTTAAGAATGGTTGCTGCTAATGAATTTATCCAATCTACATTCAACAGGAAGCGGGTTCATATGTAGACGATCCTCCAATTAATGTTATATTAATGTAGTATGTTGTGTCATTATTTGTTTTTATTATAGTTTTTTACATACCTTCCATAACAAACAGGAAGTAAGAGTATATTTCACTACTTGCATCTAAAACTATATTTGCACAAATAATGATTTAGCTGCATTTGTTTGAAAGCAGGACATTAATGAAAATGAAATTGAGTTTACCTGGTTCACTGAGAGCAAAGCAGCCTACTTTCTCTCCCGTCGTGAAGGGAGTAATCCACTGTTTTTTCTGTTCTTCATTACCAAACTTTAAGATCGGTCCGATGTAGAGTGACTAAAGATACAACAAACATCATACCAGGGTACCAATGGGTATGTCAAGTATCATAATACAAGAACTATTTACTATTAATAAGTACCAATTACTAATGGGAGATAGAAATAGAAGAAAAGTGTGTACTATTTGCTCATTTAGTAGATGCTTGTATTTTCTCAATGCATTGGGGTTAAAATCCAGAACCTTTAGGCTGGGAGTCTAACAACACAAAAACTATCATACCCGATAAATTCTAATGAAAAATAATAAGTACAAAAAATGTGGGAAACAAAAAACTAATAAATATCTATATCTTTATAGAAATGCTCTGACATTGTTAACGGAGACGACCACTCCAGTGCTGGCACAGCCTCGGCTGATCTCCTCCATGGCCAGGCTGTAGGCCAGGTAGTCCATGCCTGTCCCTCCCAGCTCCTCAGGCACCTCCACAGCCATCACCCCCATGGCTCCCAGCTCCTGGATCTGCAGGAATAATCACAACAGACCACAGCCTTGAGGGTTAATAGAGAGAGAGTAGAGAGAACTGTAACAGCACCAATCATGTATTGGGTATTCGATTACTACTCCAATCTGATGAGTAATTCGAAGGTTGTACTATAGCGTTAATCAAAGTCTGGAAAAGCATCAGAAAACCCATATGCTATTCAATTCAAATTGGCAAGTTTGCTATTGCAAGCTATTAACGTTTAGTATTTCATCAGAGGCTTTTTAACCAAAGTGGCACATTTCCAGGTTAGGTAAGGGAAACAACGAACAATCACAATCAACATTGGATAAACTACAAATCAAAATTCTGCACAAACCTAAACTTTCCAAAAACAACCCAAACGTAACACAGAGTAGCCATGGTAACCAGAAACGGTTAAGTGGACGAAGACCAGGGTCTTAATCCCATTTGGTAATTTGTCTTGTGTTTCAGTGCACCTGCTTGGCGGGGAATGTGTGATTCTTATCCAACGTGGCTGCGATGGGAGCAAGCTCCTTGGATGCATAGTCCCTGCAAGTCTGTCGCATCATCTGGTGCATCTCTGGTAGCTCTGCTAGCTGGGATAGAGGTCTAGAGCCTCTTAGACACAAGCCAAGGGCTGGAGAGAGAGAGGAATAGAGATGGAAGGAAAGAGAAAGAGACATTTACATGCTCACTCTTAACCAAAGTGACCAGTGGCTGTCTTTAATTGTTGATTATTCCCCTTTATGACCATAGTATAGGTATTTCTATCTTTATTATTTTCTAGAATATAATAATATACTGAATGGGAAACTCTGTTCGATTATGAGTGCTTCTTTAAATCTTATTTTAAATAACAATAAGCATCTGTGTGTGCACCATATAAATCAATAGCCATGGTTGTATAATAAAGGACAATACCGGTCGGGGTGATAAAACCATCCTAGCCTTCTCTGCTGGCTTCACTAAAACATCCGTTACCAATATAATTTGGCTAAATTACTTCCTTGCACTAGTTTCTGCTAAAGAACAACAGAATGCCATTATGCGCCTTCCGCGAACAATGGCAATATAGTTATTTATTTTGGGAGCAATGTGCATCGGTCAGTACATACTTTGAGGGTTGAGTTACAGTGAATCGTTATACAAATACTTCAGAAAATGTGTTATCACAAACACGTTATTACCACTGTTTACATTTGTGGCAGGTGCGCGCATGCCAAATATTCTTCGGCAGAATCAGTACAAGGAAGACATTAAACAATATTATATTGATAACGAATGTTTAAGTGAAGCCAGGGCAGACGTAGCGATGGTTTGATCATCCAGACCGGTATTGTCCTTAAAACCATACATTTAGCAGGCTATCGAATATGTAGGTGAGAGGTTAATCAGTACGTCATCATTGTCCGACTGCCAATGCACCGGTGAACACTGATATTGGATAACTTTCTTCTTCTGATTTTGGCTCGAGTTAATCATTATTAAATAGTAGTACAATTATTTTGAGTGCTTTAACAGTAAATCCATTTTTGTATTAAGAAATGTGACATTCAGTGTTAAATATCACAAATGCATGTGTTACAAAACCAATATCAGACCTACTGAAGACATATTTGTAGCTTCTGACCGTCTACTCTTGTCATGAGTCTTGACTTATGCTCCAAATTAAAAGTTAGCCTTTATTGCATCAGTATCCTTATACACACATTTTATTTTAGTTTGACATGTTGTGCCAGACAAACATGACTTTAAAACCTTCCCGAAACTGTGAACAGACCCCATAACAAAGCAAATAATCGAACGGAAAAAATGCCTCACGTTTGCTTGATAAACGCATGCCGTGCAAACAATTCACAAATCAAACGATTGTTTGTAACCGAAGCATTCTGACCTTGTCTTGCTTTAAAGATCGCTGCTGTCATTGTGTTTTCTCTTCGATTTACTTGCGTGTGAATTGAGGGACCGAAATATGGGGACGGAATGAATATAACGCGTCACGTGTCCAACGCCAAGTTACGTTTCAGAGTAAAAGTCCTCCTCAAACACGTATATCCTTCTCTAAGGCTCTAGACCAAAATGCCAGTATTGTGCTTAAATGTAATACTCTACAACACAGTTTAGAATATAAGAATGTCACCTGGCTCCTAGAATACATATACCACTATATACTATCAGGTGTTTGATTGATGTGCCCCAGAAATTAATCAATGAAGTGATGGACATGTTGATCACATGTTTGCCAAGTGTCCTGGGAATAAAATTGAATGAACTAATTACCTGGATTTGTATGCACCAAAACAATACCGATATCAAAATGTCCTTCATTGTACATAATTTGTAACAGGACAGTAACACAGGAAGCAGACAAGCATAACAGTCCTCATGGTAGGGTCTAATTGATTTTGATCAGAAACACCTTTACCCAAACCTGTACTTTAGGGAATGTGAAGTTGACGTCACACTGTGTTGAACGCTATAGTGAACGCGCCATGCATAGAGGTCGCTGCCTCCATAGTTGGCTCTCACGATGTAACTTCAAATTCAATATTGCGTTGTTATGAAATTACTTAAATTAATAAGAAAATTTATATTTTTGTAGTTATTTGGATGCATATGGATTTTTTTGTCACACATTGAAGGCTCATTTTATAGCCTATTGGGCTTGTACATCGTGACGTCACATCACAATAACGCCTCCACTTTGGAAGTATAGCAGCGGAATGCAAGCTGATGTACAAGCCCTATAGTTCATAAATGTAATCGCTGAGCTCGATAAAATAAATTATATAATGATACAATAAATGATAATGATAATGTAAAACGGTATCGATAAATATAGAGTGAGGAATACCAGGATACTTGCTAAAAATATTGCAAATGCTCCAGAGTTTGACATATGCAACACTCACACAGAGCAGATAGCTGCAGTTAGCCTGGTGGAGGTAAGAAAGCAAATCGAAATATGTAGATAACCTCTACCTGGACACACACCTGGCAGGCCAATGCCTGTACGGCAGCCTTTTGTTATATGTTTGAGTTAGTGTTTGGTGAATAAGGGGCTTTAATTGTAAAGTAGTTTGAAGTGGTTGTAGTGAGTATGAGAATACCTGGAATACTATCAATTAAGTGCATTTAGTAGCAGTCATAAGTGTGTCATGCCATTAGTCAATAGGACTATACCATTGACCGCAGATACACGTCATAGAACAGGAATGGGTGTGAGCTTCAATAATGGAATAACATTCTATAAATAGAGCTCTCAACACACACATGTCAATTGACTTGACAAATATGCCAGATCACTTGAACGCATCACAATTAATGACATAGACTGGCCACAGAAGATATTCACGTTTCTCAAAACATGTTTATTTTGGCACCATAAAAAGTCATTTCAGTCTGTCTGGTACAGTGATGATGTCGGAGGTCGGGAAGGTATGTTTTGGTCTGGAGGGGGGGGATAAAAAGTGCCTTTGCGGGCGGTGGGTAGTGGGCGGGTCGAAGGCTTTTGGCTGCAGTAACAGCCGATGCCCAGCTGATGTCGCTCACTTGCTGGCGGAGGTCAGGGTGAAGCATCCCCTCTGGTGGAACTGCATGTCCCTGACGCGGCGCATGGACTGGATCTGGGGCTGGAAGGCGCTGAACTCGTTGTAGTGTCTGTAGTCACCGCACTCGAACAGGTACTGGTAGCCCCTGTATCCGGGGTACTGGTAGCCAACCCACCTGGGAGGAAGGGATAGGAGATGCCTCATTAAGTCCTCAAATGTCTTCCAAACAATCACAAGCTTCTGACACAATTTACAATACTGTATCATGTCACACAATATTTACAATATTGTTATTTTTAAGTTGATGTCAAACATTTGAGCAATGCGTTGTTTCCAAGCTAATCATTTACCATTTACATTTTACTATTACATCACAAACAGTAATGGCTCCCTTCCGACTATCAACTTGAAATGCCAACCTAATGACTTCTGTGGTTCTAATTTGTATCAATTTGAGTGGAAATTCGAACAGAGGACCACGCCTAGAGAACAAGAGTGTGTCTGCGCATGTGTGTGTCTGTGTGTGGGTGTGTGTGTGTACTCACACTCCTCCAGGGACCCTCACGCTGCCCACCCTGTCGGTGAAGCCATGCGCCCACAGGGTAGGAACGTCGTCCTCCTGGATCTCCATCGCCGCCTCCGCCGGGCTAATTATCCGACGCGTGTGGGGCGCGCAGCGGGAGCTGACGCCCACCGCGGCCGCTCGACGTCAGATAGCATCTCTCCGTTCCGCGCCACCGCTGGATAATGAAGCAGAAAGAAAGAAAGAAAGATGGACTTCTCTTCTCTCTTCATCTTCATTCATTTGGCAGGGTGATGATGATGATGATGATGATGATGATGATGATGATGATTAGGAGGAGGAGGAGCTCTCAGTCCACCCCTCGACGGCCGTGGTAGGCTTTTTGTAGTGAAGTGCAAATGGAGGGAGATCTGAGAGTGTGTTGTGGACATGAACTGATTCTCCTTCCTCGTTCTCTTCTATGGGTCCTGTTACTTACTTGAATTGCACACAGTTCCCTCCGTGGCAATGTGATGAAAAGAAATACAGTAATAGTATAGCGTAGATCTATTGGAATGCATGCCCACGGTTCTCTTAAAGAGAATCTTTCTGTATATTCTATTTTATATATCTACTATGATATCCGAGACCATGCTGCCTGTAGTTATATTGAACACATTTTAAAAGCAACAGGATTTACCAGGCCTTAAGTATGGCCTGTAACAAGTCACCTATCATTATTAGAGCTGGAGTTGGCAGAAAGGGCACACAAAGACACGTATGTAGCAGACACAGCATCGCAGTCTTAATGGATGGCATCACAATCAGTATTTGTTGCCTTGTCGGATATGGTTACAGGCTCACTTGAAGAGACTTAGTGGCTGTTGGTTTATCAGCAGAGGGCCCTCAAGGCCGGGGCAATAAGACGACGTGGATGCGTTGATTGCAGCAATTGATGAGCCAGTAGCAGAGAAAATAATGCAAAGCCAACACTCAATGGAGTGACGCCCTCCCACCGGCTGAATGTGTTCAAGAACTGCATTTTCCTTATGACACCAGATGCCCGCCGGCTTCTGCTCTCTCTCTACCCCTGCAAGCATGTCTTAAACACCACTTAATACACTCCCTGAACAGACCTCGCTCACCGCTCAGCTAACAGCCAACCTTATACAGCCCTGCCCAAAACTTTGTTAAAAAAAAAAAAAACTTTATTAAAAATCGGTTTCTCTCTATGAACGAGGCAGGGCGGGCCGGCTCTCGCCAACTGTATCCCCTCCCCGCGTCCTGCCAGGTGGATGCTATCAGGACTTAACAGTGTAATGCTACAACAGAACAAGACACCCGGGGCACAGGAGTGATCAGGGCGCCGTTTGCAAACTTCTCTCTGCCCTTCTTTTGCAACACTATCATGGCCTCCTTGAGCACCGCCGCTCGCCACGGTGGGCAAAAAAACGTCACCGTTGCCAGCGGGGCACCACGGCCAATGAAAGAAGCCTCAGACTGCATCCAGCTCGGCGTGCTATTGGACTGGACAGCACCAGACATTTGCAGTGCGCCTCTCACTCCTCCTTTCAGGGGGCAGGAAGTGCCCACCAGGCTCTTCCTCCCAGCAGGGGGGCATCAGACATGGCCTGAGGCGAGTTGGCCGTGCCCAACGCATTTAAAGAAGCAACACTGCAGGTTAGTTGAGGATAAAGTATACTTCTGGTGTTGCCGGATGCATCTAAATCCTAATTGTTGCGTGAGCTCAGGGAAATGTGTAAAGCTGAGCACCGGTCTGAGACACTTTATGGGAAAGTGAGGCGGTCTAAAAAACGGCCTATTGGAAGTAGCAGCGGATGGAGGTTTAATCTGATTGGCTGATATGTGGATGCCAGCTTTAGTGGAGGCTTGAGGGCCATTCAAGTTCAGAAGGGGAAGACCAGATTTGCATACCGAGATACTGGATTCATGTGCCCTCTATGTGTTAGTCACCTCCAATCTGTGGTGTAGCATGTCTGAACAGCGTCTGAGATTGTTCTTTTATTTCGTAATAATTGGGGAAATTGAATGTGGAGATAAGCGCGGCTATGTTTCGCTGTGCCTTTATCTGGAGCTAAACGCTGCCCCAGCCGAAGCTCATATGGTGATAGTTAAGAGTGAACTCTCAAAGCCGCACGGAATACTGAGTGTAACATGTGAGCAACCCTGCAGGGTATGAGGGATATTAGGAAAACTTGAAATGGAGAAATGTGATATGGGGAAGGGGTCCTCGGAACCGAGGAAAGATACCCAAGCCTCAAGCCTTCCCTCTTATTAAAACAGTGTAATCACACCTTCTCTCTCCCACGTACTCCATCTATCTAACACTGCTGTCACTCTACCTGCTCTCTGTCTCTCTCTCTTTCTCGCTGT
>JAOPJO010000078.1:8825371-8841270 GCA_027123675.1 Molva macrophthalma | reverse complement strand
CACACACACACACACACACACACACACACACACACACACACACACACACACACACACACACACACACACAGTGCCCTGATAACAAAATGTTATCTTTGGAAAGCCAATATTAAGCAGTAGCGCTATTGAGCTAAAAGTTCCTTTATTGTACAGTCACATGATGTCACTATAAGGTCAACTTAGAATGTAAGATAGGCGTATACAAACAAAAACAAGTCAAAGTCAAAGCACTTACTAACTCTGAAAAATTGTCCT
Source organism: Molva macrophthalma (assembly GCA_027123675.1). NCBI lineage: Eukaryota > Metazoa > Chordata > Actinopteri > Gadiformes > Lotidae > Molva > Molva macrophthalma. The sequence goes on along the minus strand of JAOPJO010000078.1, from coordinate 8,841,015 downwards.
AGTCCAAAGTAGTGAATCCAAAACATTATCTATGATGTCTTTATCAGTAATTAAGAAAATCTGAAAAGATGTACTGTGATGATATAGAATGTTTTAAAACAAAGAAAATATCAAAGAGCGCTATTAATGCGATTAATTAAGGTTTGCGTTTTGAAATGTTAAATTGCTTGCGAATTGTATGTGAACATTCAGTATGACGCCAAATTTACACAAGAGACTCCATTTAAAATCTTAACTATGTAGCAAATATAAATTATTTATGTGAGGCAAATGAATACATAGCTGAATTATTTTTTTCCAATGAGCTTACATTTTAATAATCTGTTACTATCGTTGCCCAACGGGAGATGGCGCTTATTTTCTATAATAAATAGCTAATTAGACATGAACTGAAATACATTGTTTTAGCCACCCCATCAATGGTCATGCGCTATTAGAGCAACAATTGCGAAGAGTGCGAAGAGAAAATTATTCACGCAGACATCCAACGGATGGTTGGAGGAGCATATCATAGCAGTTCCCCTTGTGATCCATTGCGACCATGTCATGTAAACAACAAGATTATGATGTGTAATTATGTTAGTGTAATTGCTTGCCTACTGCACGAGTAGGCCTATGTGTCACTTAAGAAATCGCTAACAACATGTGCGGGCAAAATGATAGCCCAATTAAAAATAACCTACGACATGCTACGACTGGCCTATAGGTCTACCTCTTTTACCATACAAAAGGATTTCCCCCGCCATTACATGCAATTATAAAAAAAAAAATACAATTATTTGGAGTCAACGTTGAACCGTCACAACAAGTGAATAATGAACGTAACACATGTATTTGGTTCCGCTTCGGTCATCATCCAGCTCCGCGTTTTGCGAGCAACTCCGCGGCAGTGGGAGGAAGTTAAACCACAAAGCAAGCTGTAGCCTACAACACACAGCTACTCAAATACATTCGAACCTATTGAAGCGGATTTCCAATTATACGTGCCGTATTGGAGCTAGAAAAACTAACCCTAGTTGTGAACAGCGGTTGCACCGTTTGCTATATAAACGAATGGACGGCATACGAAGAGGCGTCCTTTTCCTGGCGATCGAATAGTGTTCGCTGCTCAATCTAGTTGGCCGAAGCGTGCTGAACGCGTCGTAGTGCTTGGTTCTTATTTTATATTTTAAGAGACGGATTGCGTTGGGTACAGTATCGAAGCGGAGACATCGTCATCATTTCGCAACTGATGAGTCGCTCACGACCCTGGTCTCCAGGTCTAACCGCCCTACGACTGTCAAACGACGGAAGAGCGGAGGAAGAAAAGTTATTGCGTTAACAAGCGATCCAGTTTCTATGTTGGAACGCACCCCCCCCACCCCTCCATCATCACGCGTCACCGCCGCGCCACCCTCCCGCCGTCAGTTGCTCTGTGTCGGGTCTCCAAGCGAGGAGGGCCCCCCCCAGCGCTCTGCTTAACGAGGCAATTATGGATTATTTCGTGCCGTGTTGCCAATCTTCTTAAAACCTTTTGGATTTTATGACCGTGCCTCTGGAAGACTTGAAGACCTCCTCCCGGGTCGAGTCGCGGTTCCACCCGCTGGTGACTGAACGTTATTACCGCACATCGCTGGCGGACATCGAGCCAGGAGTCGTAGCTGCTAGCTGGCCACCTCAGGACACTACTTGCTACTAGCAACGAGGACGTTTTTATGTGAATAGCACTGAATTTAAATAATAAAAAAATACACATTTTCCGAATGGTGGATCCGTGGGAGGTCATCTTTTACTTGCTGGCTAGCAAGTTAGCCTCCTCGTTCTCGCTAGCTGCGGTGCAGGCTAGCTCGTCGACTACCCACATATCGTGGTTTCCGACGGTATAGAAAGTAAATTATCGGGCTACGTGTGGATGTAGCTTGTTGTTGTGCGCTCGTCCCATCTCCGTGGACTGGACATAGTGCCAGGTCGCTCTGCTAAACGGCACCGTTTAGAAGAGCTTTTGGGTGATCGCTGAGCCGATAAGGAACATTACACAGGAAGCCAACAACGATGGCAACATAAACAACAGCCGTGCGGGGAATCTCGTCTTAACTTCAACACAGCCCTTTTACGTTATTTACTGGCCGTTTTTGCACGCGTCTTTATTCAAGTTGAACGGAGCTGGGTTCTCTGGTTTTCGTGTCATTATCTGAGCGGACGGCCATTCACTGTTGATTCGTTTTTTGTCATTGTAAAACAATCGTTCGCCCATTTACAAACACATCTACCCCCCCCCCCCCCCCAGACGTACCGTTCACAGTGGGGCGCATCATTCATTGATGGACATTATTCCCAATAGGACCTACGATGTCAAAGGACCTGTAGGGCTGGACAGTGCTCCTCTGCTTACCCTCTTCTAAGACCTACCTGGTCGAGGCAAAACTCATCGCCATACAGCAGAGTCCGGGGCAGCAGTGGCCATTAAACGTGATCGCAATCTGCATTTAAATGCAATATTTGCATTGACATTTTCCCGTTATGCCGTGTCACTGCGATGCCTGAATTTCTGAGGAAATACAACTACTCTGACGACGACGACCCAGCAACCCTTACAATTCACGTTCACTCATCAATGTCTCCCCCCTTCTCAGCCAAACAATGATATGTTTTGAAACGGAGTGTACCGAATAACAAGCTTTGAGCCAACGACATTCCGGCTGATGGTGTTCCCTGCCATCCACCAAGCTCTCCGTCATGCATATGGGCCCTGGATGTTGGTAATATAAGGCGACATTCGTGTTATAACCTCTTCAATATATTCCCCGTGTGATATTTGGCATCGATTTGGTCGTCCGGGGCTGAAGATGGCGGACCTCGAAGCAGTGCTCGCCGATGTCAGCTACTTGATGGCGATGGAGAAGAGCAAGTCTACTCCAGCGGCCCGGGCGAGTAAGAAAATCATCCTCCCTGAACCCAGGTAACCAGATCCATCAGAACATCACCGTTGTGCTCCTCCGTCAGTCAACATCTATTTAAACAGTCACCCTAATAGTATGGTGATCAAGGAGATGGACGCCCGATTTATGAGTCTGTGAAGATGCTTTATTTATTAATTGAAATACGACACTTGAACAATCAATCGATGGAGAGAGAGAGAGAGAGAGAGAGAGATCTTTTTAAATAACATTTAATTTATGTGCTTCACGAACCCAGTGATGCTTATTAGGGTAATTCGCATGGGTGTTCATTTACTGTTAGTCGTTGTCAGTTGGCTTTTTGCTGCTAAACCTGACATTTAAACGTTTTAGCGACGGGAAACTGGCTCCTCTAATATCTGATATCCAACTGTATTTTTCATAAGGGGAGACGATTCAATCATAGTCATATTTCCCCCCCTTGCCTCAACATGACCATTGGCCCAATTGGATGCAGTCTAAAGCAAATTATAACAAAACATTTATTTCGTTGTATCTATTTATCTTTAGCAATATAAAGGGCATTTGTCGTGTAAACCGCCTTGTCATTGTACCAGAACTAGTGAGGCAGTCGGCTGAGGCTCTTTATTCCAGGGTCAGGCTATAGCGGATGGGCAACTTGTGAACTCGACCTTTTTATCTATCGCTTACTTTGCCACAAAAGCAATCCAATCTCTCCCTAATTTATTTTTGGTTCTGCAATTTATTTGTTCTTGGCTTCGACCTAGCTCTATATTTGAATTGGCTTAAACGTTTTCAAGGTTTTGGCGTAGCAGTGTCCATTATAAAGAACATCGATTGAGCCATTATGTTTTATGATGTGGTAGTATACAATTATACTATATATTGACTGTCAGTAGATTCTCCTGTACCCCCATGTCGGATGGATTAATTTTTCTTGACTCATGCAGTGGACCCATCTTTTAATCAGTTGGATTTGTGTGTCCCAGATGGTAATTAATCTTGTTATGACATCTTAGTTTTAATTGCTTACTGGCTAGATTATATAGGATTTATAGATCAAGTTGGCCATTTTGCAATACTTGCAATACTACATTTTTGTGTAAGATCTGTTATGGTTATTACTATTCACTGTGCTAGTATCAACACAAAGTGATGCAGAGGCCCCCTTTGCCTTTTTGTCATCATGTCCCCGCCTTGGTACCAGAGCTTCAGGGCCAGAATCAGCCCCCCAGGTCCCCAGCCTCCGGTGCCAGCAGCTCTGGCCAGATGCCTTCCCTTAACCCCTGACCGTCACCACACTAAACCCTTTACCGTAACCACCTCTAATCGACTGATATTTGATCTTAACCATCCCTTACCAAATACCTAAACCAACAATTTTGAACTTTATACCAAGCGTAAAAGATTTACAAGCTACTGACTAATCCTTAAACATCTAATGTCTTTATTTAACCGTTTGTAACAGAATGCCTGACACAAGAATAGCCTTTTCTGTTTTGCTAAGGAGACGCATGTAGATATAGGCTTGAAAAGTGAACCAGTGCCTTTGCTACACTGCAGGTCCAGGTACAGTTACATTTTCTCGCATATAGCCCTAATTTAGGTTAAAATGTTTTCCCTACCTCCAATTACTGTACTACACATTCAAAATACAGTCCTGGACTGAGGAAACCCCCATGCTGTGCAAATGATCCAACAACTTTGCTTTGGTGGCAATGCACTTGCAGCCAGTAACGATTACTTGTGAAATTACCTATCCCCCGTTAAAGCTTAAACCAGTTGATGTACATTTATATGAAAGGCTTATTTACATATTTAAAATGGTATGCAGATGTGCATTTGAACATACAAGAACAAGACTGTGGATCAGGACTGCATCATCTGCCAGTTTCTTTCTTAATTGTATAATAACTCTTCCTCTGTGTTTGGTATCAAGTTAAGTACTTTAATCAGTCCTCCTCTGTTGTTGTTGTGCACACCTGTATCGCTACGCCCGCAGCTTTAAGTAGCGTTAACCCAGATTTTGATGTAAAGCAGGATAAAAGGACGATGCATGTTGACCATGAAGCGGTAAGATCTTCATGGTGGTCGCTGAAAAAGGCCGATACCAGAAAACAGAATAACTTGAATGTCCTCAAATTATATTGAGATTCAGTCGGCCTAAGGCACACAGATTGGTGTGCCGGCATTGGCCACCTTAGGCGCAAAAAAGCATTATTTTGTTGTTGAATATCCATGAAACAAACTGTATAATATATAAGGTATAATACAACATTGTTTTGGCAGAATTGGTGACTTTGTCAAGTCAATCGTAGTAAGTCATTCATTTTTCTAAACACAATTGAAGGCTGAGGTCATTCGCTTTTCATATTACCTACTTCCTTTAATGAGCTGATTATAGAAAAAATGTGTATTCCCTCATCACAACCATCACTGTCTAACACTCAAACCTTTTGTTGGCTTCCATTGTCCAAAAGAAAATCACATTAGAACAAATTGAGCAGATCTTTCCTGTGGCTTTAGCCTGCAAGATTTGCAGCACTTGTATTTCACATAAATGGGTAGTTCTCCCATGATGATGGTTGTTGACAATTTGCATGAATCATTAATGCCAACATCAACCTGGATTTATGCCTTTTAATAAAGTACTGAAGAGAACTGGTTATCTCATAGTAGACATTGCATATTCGGCTCATTCGCTGATTGAATATGTGCTAGTATACATACTATTAAACATGTATAGCCCGCGTGCTTTCAGCCGTGTGTTATGCGGGGGGGGCAGTTGGAGCTAGCGTAGTGCTGTTACATTCTCCCGAGCCCAAGGCCTTGCCTGCTGGCAGAGGGGTGAGACTTTGACAGCAGAGTTGTAAGCAGTGGAGGTGGGGAGGCGCTGAGGAGCGGGGCTAGGATGAGGGGAACAACCTTTTGAACGTTACCCAGCAGAACTGAAATCATTCTGCGAAGACGGCATGAGCAAGAATAGGCGCCAGATTACAAAACAAATAGTGAACATTGTCTCATAACACTTGAGTTCCTATAAATCAATCGTGTAGAAAAAAAAAAACCATTTGGCAACATTTTTCCCCTGTGTCATCAGACAATAGCTGATGATACAAGCTACTCTGATTTGTGGGCCTTCACAACACACACATCTCAACAAGAAACCTTTGCTCGACCCAAGGTCAGATAGGCACACCAGTACCAATAGTTGAATGTTGTCAATCTTTCCTCATGGACTCTATGCTAAAGCCACCATACACCTTCATGTTCCAACACTACCGCACAGCAGCCAGTCCCAGCAGTGATTTATTAACTTAAAATCAACAGAGGATATGCTGTTTGCTATACACTTGACGTGACACTCATTCAATTGTTTCAAATAGTGTATACAATAAAATGTATAACGATGTGTAAACTAGCATCGACAACATTTAATCATTGTTGTTATTTATGGCTGGAAGGCGGTGTATATAACAATATTTCATTGTGGTGTGATGTCCACCACAACTACCAGACCAAGAACCAAGTGTAACTGCAGTTTACCACTGGCCTGTTACTTGCCAGTGAACATGCAGTGGCCTAATTTCAATAACAAAAGTCTCTATAGTACTGTTCTCTCCCTTCTTTTTTTGTTTAAACTAAAACAAACATAACTATTATCAACTAGTGTCTGATTAGATCGATATCTGGCAGTTTTTTTTGGGTCTACTTTTTATTTAAATTGGAAAAACTTAATTTGATGAGAATGTGTTCCATTGAACCAGCTGATTTAAACAATATCCAACAGCAGTTTTTGCGACCCGGTCCACATTGTGGGCAGAATTTGTATTTCAATGTTTTGGAAAAGCAAAATTAGAGGAAAATGTGTTTAGCTGAGACAGCTGTCGGAGGTTTGTTGCTAAGTTTAGTGATGGTTGCTATGTGACAGAAATATTCACATCAAGTCAAATTATTCCACTTTTGTTATGTTTTGGTGGCAGATGGTTGAAAATTTCTCAGCATTAACAGCAATATAGAAGTGACAGTTACTGTGCTTGGTACCAACCAGTCTAGCAGACGTGGAAAATACAAATACATGACAGTGTTTCTCACTTGTGTGGGAGAAGGCGAGGTTGTGGTAGCTTAAAATTCTTATGTGAGGTGTTAAGACACTAGTAATTTGCTAAATTGTTAACTGGGGAAACCAACTTGCTGCAACCAACATTTTACCCGTCATAACGCCTCTCCAAGTAAAGATACAGTCCTTATTCATTTAATGTGGGCTTAAGGTTAGCTCTATGTCTTTAGTGCCATGCTACAGTGCTACAACATGTGCTAAGTTGGTGGTAGGTGTAACAGCAGTATCGGAGGACTATACCCACGGGGACACCAGGGGTAGGCAGACTGCACAGTCAAACCCTTCCTGTTTGGCAGCGATGCTAACCACTATGCCTACCATATAGCACAACACATGTGCTACATATGACATAAATGTAACTAGATGAGCACTTTTCTCCCAAGTTTGAATTGACTTCTCCAGAAGGCTACCCACTGAATTAGTGTATGCTGCTATTAAAACTAACAAACTTGGTATTGGAATTCCTAAAAGGCTATTTATACCCCATGTGTTGGGATGTTACAAAGCATCTGTTGATGGTGTCAGAGACTGTCTGCGCAGTCTTATTTTTTTAATGGTCATTTTGGTTTAACTGTGCGAGTTCACTTAAAGTCAAAATATGTAACATTTCGACTCGCTCGTAGTTTAAAATGACCTGGACATATCTGTAGTCAATGCTGATCGATAGTCAATTCAGTGATGTGATGTTCTCAAGGAAATCACATCATATAATTGATATATTCTAAAAATACAAAATGCTGACTAGCCTGTACCTCTCTTTGTTTACATTCTTCTTTACCAACACTCCCAAAACCCCTCCCACTCACACCACCCAGGCAGCCGAGCTACGCCAGTTCCTGTCACACAGTTGCACAGCCAGTTAGAGTTGACAGAACACTGTTATTGAGTTTGCTGAATTCTGAAAGTCTCCTGCCCACAATTGGGAGGGGCTCAATCCTACACATTGCGACTTTTAAGGATAGGTTCACTGATTGAGAACCGGTGTATTTTCAAATGAGGAACCTCATGGCCTGTACTGTCCTGTGTGTCGTTGTTCCTGTGCGTGTGGAGTTCAGTAAAAACAAAAAATCCACCTCCTTTAAACTCCTCTGCTCAAGTCACCCATCTTCACTTAGAGTTCACCTAAATTCACGTCCACTGGTAACCTTGTTAGCACATGACGTTTTCATAGGTTGTTCACCTTGTAACCTTTTTAGTACATAAATGTTCCATTGGGTGTTCACCTTGTAACCTTTTTAGTACATAAATGTTCCATTGGGTGTTCACCTGGTAACCTTTTTAGTACATGTAGGTTTCATAGTGTGTTCACTACTGACATTTATTATTCAAGCTTATTTTTAAATTGGAGAGGCGTCAAATTGTAGCTTCCTCCTTTGTGCCATTGTGTGTGTGTGTGTGTGTGTGTGATATGTAGCTGCAGTGTAAATGGGGGGGGGGGGGGTGCTAATTGATTCATTCTCCCCAGCTCTGTTCTAATTAACACCCTCTCCTGGGGTAGCGTGTAGTTCTCCCCGACTCCCCTACTGGCCTCCCAGGTGTCTCCTTCCCTCCTTCCGTCCCCACAGTTTGATATTAACAGGGGACAGGTGGTGGCGGGGAGAGTCCTAAACCTAGGCTCGGATCCCCGGTGGAGCTGGAGTAGGCAGTGGCTTGAGCCTCTTGGCATTGCTGCCGTTCTCTGGGAGTGAGCTACTGCTGTCGGCTCATAAAGGTTTTTTTTTTTTTTTATCTGGTTAGTGTGCGTTTTTTTCTTTTTTAACCCGCTGCCATCTCTCTTGTGTGTCTCCAGTATTCGCAGTGTGATGCAGAAGTACCTGGAGGAGAGGGATGAGCTGACGTTTGACAAAGTCTTCAACCAGAAGATCGGTAAGTCTCGCTACGGTTCTCATCCTCAAAGGCCTGAGCCCTGATTTTGATTGTGGTTGAATCTGAATAAAAGTGGCAGCTTTGTAGTGCTTAAAGTTGAAATTCAATGTCAAGAACACACAATCCCAATTTTTTGTTTTAATCATGTTCACGGCCTACTGTTATTTTGAATTGAAGTGGTTGTTTGTATATATCATTTAAAAGATTCATGATTGGAACATGGGCATTATTGCTGACAGTTAAAGCCTAAATATGGCAAACGGCTTAAGCACATTCAAGTTGGCCTATTAATAGTGAAGTGTTTTTAACAACAAAGCTGTTGTAAGAGTGTCTGCTTCCTGGCTGGTTGGTAGCAGGCTAATCCGTTAGCTATTGTCCAGGTGACGTGAGTTTTTAACAGGGTGGGGGGGTCAACAGTCTATGCACATACCTATTCCCTGGACCCTTTCACAACAGTCGCTTATTATGAGCGACCTTCATTCTGACATTTATGATTTAAATATGTAACCTCTACATATTCTAATGAAAGGAGCAGATTTGTTGGGTTCAACAGATGAGAACAAGCTAGCTATGTAGCGTTCCCCATAAATAAAAAACTACAAATCGGAACTACAAATCGGTGCTAGCGTACTTTTGTCGGCCCCCATATGGCTGCTCCCAATTGTGTGCTGATAGATGGGTACACAGATCACTTTTAAAGATAATGTGTTTGCATTGCCCAAACAAAATGATGCAACTATTATGCGACATGCACCGAATATCTCCGCAAGAGTTGCGCTGATGATTAAATGGGTTATTTTGTGGTGGTTCCCTGTTTTTTTTTATCAAATGTTATCAGCAAATGATAAAACGCAGTAGTTGGTTGAAATGTTCCCTTATTTTACGGCCGTGATGGCTCCCCTTTCTGTGACTTTCTGTCTTTCAGGGGTGACAAAACAACTCATCTTCTCCTTTTGTATTTATAGAAAAGAGAACATTTATGCCATTGTGGTCCCCAACAGCTTTGATGGAAATACAGACCTAAGATACACACAACTAAAGGGAAAATGTACCAATTGTCACCACCAGGAATACAACCAGTTATTCTTGAATACAACGCCTAATAGGCTTTGTATTAGGCTTTTTTTTTTTAGGTTGTTGAAGCGCTTAAACTATAACTTTTCTTTTGTTGCAATGTTTTGTACTGCTCAATGTCTGTCATATTGTCAGCCTTGTGGCACAATTAAATCTAAATCTAGTAACTTGGAAAGGCTATGTGTACAAGAACAATTTGTGAAAAAGTGTTATTTGTAAATCAATATTTATGGAGTCATTAATAAAACGAGGTCCAAATCCCTCTCAATACCAAACAGAGCTGAAGGCGGACGAGGCTGGGGCTCACGATCCTGCTCTTTTGCCTCCATTCTCTGCTCTGTCCAGAGAATATCAATGTAGACAAACGGCCTTTAGCCCACGGGATCGCCTGATTCTTGCCAAGTCGTTAGTTTCGTTGGCCAACTGCCTGAGCCGTCAGCATTTATGATGTCACACATTTCAGGGATTAGATGGGAACCTGGTCACATCATTGTTCAGTGTAAAGATGGTTTTGTAACTTTTAGATCTGAATGGCTGATGGCGTTTGCCGCTGAAAGCTGTCATTGAACATTTGCCACAGTGCAGGAACCGCATACTCATAGCGAAACACGAGTGGGCGAATCTGTTACGGACAGGCCCACTTCCACAGTGGGCCTGCACTTTGCAAAGTTTCTGTTGCGGGTGGAGATGGCAGGCTTTTTAAAAATACACAGTGTCTGGTTTCAGTCAACCGGACACTGGGGTTGCAGGCAGGAGTTCTGCAGGCCAATCCAGGTGCAAAGCGACACTTTCATCATGTGTACTGTTGGTAGTAGTGTAGGCTGCACATTAGAAAGCGGGCCTTTTAGATGCATGCTAGACTGGTGGTGGGCGGATAGATCTGCCTCTGCTGAAGGGTAGGATGTGGGCAGAGCGGCTTCTGGGAGGGCACATGAACCGATGTGCTGGTATAATATCACTGTTCACAGACCACAGCCAAGGATGCAGTGTAGGGAAAAGTACATACACACAGGCTAGACCTGAGTTTGTCATATTTGTATGCTTTTCCACCCTGTCTCTCTGTTTTATTAAAATGATTACAATAAATTATTATGTTTTCATGCTAATTGGGTGTCTGTATTTAGGGCTTATTCTCAATAAAAGTCTATCGTTATCTGTAGGATGGAAGAATTTTCCGTGAGAGAACAACTGTTCCATGAGCTAACCTACTTGTGTAAACTGATTATGCAAAGTGATTCACTATTCTCTAGTATATCTGGGAGTCATTGCAGCTCAGTTTGCAGATGACAAACTCTTGAGGTGTGCTCTATGTTGATGTAGGGTTGCCATATGAATCATATGCTTCTACGCGTCAGTGATCAAGCATACGTATCATTGTTTGGTGTTTTTTTTGGTAGGTTTACTCTGGTCAAACGGTGTAGTCCTGAGAAACCGTTTGGTGGGTGTGGCAGTGGAGCATTTTCTTTCGTATTTCCACCTTCTCACACCGTCGGGAGTATGGTGTGATCTGAGCCTATGATTTCACCAGGACATTCCCGGATTGATTACATCTATTTTTCCTCATAATGATCCCTTAGTTTGACTGCCTTTTTTTTTTTTTCTTCTAATACGAATATGCTGTAATTTCTCTGCGAGAGTGTTGTTTCTATGGCGGCGCGTTGGCTATATGTCTGACGTAAGCCGCAGCGGTGGGTTCAGTGTGCCTGTTTCCTGTCCCTCCCCTCCTTCCCCCCCCTCCCCGGCGTCGCGGTTCTAACGGCTCCTTGGCTCTCAGTCCTTCTCATCCGCCGTTGTCACTCCGAGAGTGTAGCGGTGGTGGGGGTGAGCGCAAGTGCACCTGGGGACCCTCGCTCGCCCCTCCAGGCTTCTTCTAGGTTTACTTACTGTTCCGGGCCTCGGTGCCATCCCATGAGAGTTGGGGACTGCAGTAATTCTCGCTCGCTTTGCTTGTCTCGCCCTGTCTTCGCTCGGGCGCCACCGCCGCTGTTCTTTGCCGTTCGACGCCTTCCATACTTCACGTTCACGGCCGCGCTGCGTTTCGCCGCACCCGATTGGTCAGACAGACAAGGCACACAGCGTAGCATGCTACGGCTAATCCTTGAGTCGCGTTCTTCAAGTCATTATCTTTTAACCTGAGTTCTCCTCCTGGTTCCCCTGTGACTGACTTTGTCAGGTTTTGCACGCGTTTGTTTTTTTTTTACACAAGGATACCGTCGATTTCAGTCTTTTTTTTTTAGGAAGGAAAAGACCATAATGGAAATAACATGGTAGCATAGCGAGAACCGTTTGGAAGAAGATGGTACTTTCGGACCACTTTCAGTCTTGCACATCCTTATTCAGTAGTGGTTGATATTGGAAATAGGGAATGGAAGATGATATAGATAAATAGATAGATATGTATGCACATACATAACTGCTGTTAAAAATGCCATAATCCAAACACTGCTTGGTCATGCCCATCGATGTGCACTTTACTTTAAGGGCTGCTGAATGGCAGTGAAATTTGTTTAAAGTTAACCACATAGAAGCTAAGAAGCTGGCTATTTGCTGATAAGTAGCCCGACGGTAATGTCAGCAGGATATATGCCTTGTCATTTTCGTTTTACCTGGGCTGGTCCACAAAGAGCAAAGCAGAATCCACCACAGCCTCATCCTTTCACTCAATAATCATGTTTTACTGCTGGGACCTTTGCCGCGACTAGCATGAATTAGCATTGTGTTGGACCAGTAGTGGTGTGGTGTTCGTTCAGTACTGGATCTACTACTACTGGGAGTCAGAGAATGCAATTGCAAAACCACCTTTGGGCTGTTGTTAACTTGCTAACGTCATAAGTTTACCATGGTTCACACTAACCTTACAAGGCTACCTGACTAAAATGTAAAGGTCTGCCATTCTGCATTGTAAACATTCATTGCATACCTTTTGTATTGCAATGTAGGCCATTTTGTATTTTCCTAGGAGCCTTGTCAAGGAAGTAAATAAAGTAAATATTGTGTGTATTTGAGGGCTAATGTATGATTTCAATTAGTTTTCGGATTATTGCTTTAGTTTTTTTGAGGGTTCACATGTGAGCTAAGGTGGCACTGACGTTCACAGAAGGCCTCGTTACAAGGCAGCAAAGTCCAGCAAGATTGTTAGTTGACACGTTGGAATGCAAGAACATGTATAGATAAAATGCTAACACCGGCTGGATTTTAAATATAATTGAAAATCATATACATTTTTATGCTCAAGGTCTACATTTTTGACAGAATTTTACATTTATTTTGTTTTGCATATGCACGAACCCTGCGCTAAACTCTTTGAAATTCTATAACTGGGGGAAGGATGGTATTGCAACATGTTCCTTTCTTCCATGTCTTCCTACTTCCTGCTGCAAACCGTTTGTTACTTCACTCTCTTCCTTGGGAGGGGCCGGGGTGTCTTAGAAACTGTTAATCATGGGGCAATCTAGACCCATCATCTTGGGTATAGCCCCAACCCAAGTTATTGTTTTTTATGACAATGGTGGTGATTGAGGAGCCGGGGGTTTCTGGGTAGGACGGCACCGCCCGATTCCTTTGTAAAAAGCACAGTATGTTGTTATGGTGATTTCTAATCAAACTGTGTGTTCACACTTCTTCTGTTAACCCGACTGAAATTGATCAAATTGCCCAAAAGATGCCAGATTAACAGAGTGAATGGAATGAATCTCCCTTGCACCACCCCTTAAGCTCTTACAACTTTCTCCATATCTTTGTTTATGCTCCTCACTTCTGAGCCATCTGACGGCCTTCTCATCCCCCCACCCCTTCTTTACTCCTGGCATTCTCCCTCTCCATCTGTCAGACTTCTGGAATGGATGATGGAGAGTTGTGTGTTGCTAAGCAACTGCGGTTGCCGTGGAAACGTGACCAGTGCTGCCGCCGTGTTTGTTGTCGACGGGGGGAAAGAAGGGGAGAGAGAGAGAGAAAGAGGGAGAGAATTGATTAAAGAACGAATAAAATTGGTGATGAACTGAGGCAAGAGGAAATGGAGGGGTGGGGGGGGCTTTAAAATAAACTCTAACCCCAGGATGCTTCTTTCCCAGAATGCCTTGGTTTTTGTACTACATTGGGATGTCAACAATCCTTTTGTAACACTTGATTCCTCCCATCCATTTCTCCTATTAGTTGAGCTTCTTTTGCTCTTACTACTTTTTTGAACCTACTTCTTTGGATATTACGGTCATCATCACCAACTCAAGCAATTAATTAAATCTAGGACTCTAGTTACCGTATGGCATCTCCCAACCCACCTGGGTTACGAGGATACAAGGTCAAACTAATTAATACCTTTCAACTGCATAGAGTAATAATTTGCCCAAAAAGATAGATAGGAGGAGAGATGGTTTTGTTATTTGGAAATATTGTTTGGAAATAGTCTGGAATCATTCATGCAATAATGGTGTTGACACCAAAATACGAAGTTGGAACAATAAAACCTGTGTTAAGAAATTCATGAAAGAAAGGCAGTGATTTGAATGTCATAAAACGTATACTGGCAACATTAGTATACCAAAGGTTTGTGTTTGTGTGCTTCGTTTGTCTCCTGAGTGATGTGTTTAAGTGTGTTGTCATTAAGTATATCACCAGCAGAGAGAACCTAGCCTTATCCTTAAACATTGTGGTTCCTGCCAGCCATTCGGGCCTTATCACTCAGAAGGCAACAAGCAGACCTTGTGTAAACCCATTCCACATCATCAACTGGAGCCCTCTCGGTCTTCGCTATACCTATCAATAACCACTCTGTTGGCATTTTGAGTGAGCTCTCCGCTCCTGATTAAAAATAGCTCATTGGATTCATCCAGAGATAGTGTTGCAGGAATATGTGGGCAGTCACCTGTGCACACAAATGTGTGGGACTTCAGCCTCGAATGACCCTATGAGAGAACGAATGGTCTAATAAAACGGTCCTTGTGGTCCACAATGAAGGAGAAGGTGTGTAGAAGTGGTCGTTTCACTAGCTAATGACACATTTGCAAAGATACTTGTAGATCTATGGTTATTAAAATAAAAAAATGCTGTGATGGTACTGAGCAGTAAACTTTTATTTTCACTTTGACCTAAAATTGTGCTGCTTATTGGTACTCATCAAATAAAATGGCAGGTAGGATGTGATCATACAATCGCAAACCACCGGACGAGGCAACAATGAATGATTCTACTCGCTAATTTCAAAACATGCAGCTTTAGCACCTGAATACACCACTCAACATTTGACTATAAGACTCAGAAAACAAGAATGTTAACGTCTTGGTAATGGAAGGCAAATGTTGATTTCAAACCGATTTAAAAAAAAAAAAAAAAAAAAAAAAAAAAAGTTATGACCCATTTTTTTAAAAAATGGGTCATCCCTCTGTGACCTTTGAAGGCTGTCCTGTGCTGGCTGGGCTGTAGCAATAGTTTACACTAACCAGCTTGGTGTTCAGCTTTGTGAGTCAGCATGCATGCATTTCAGATTAGGGACTCTAAAGCTTTGTCCCTACATTGGACCTTGAGTTTTTCACTCTATATTTCACCAGATTCACAAGTGATACAAGAACCGTGATACTGAGAACATCAATCTTTATCATCAATTCTGTTTGACTCATCATCGTGTGTGTGTGTGTGTGTGTGTGTGTGTGTGTGTGTGTGTGTGTGTGTGTGTGTGTGTGTGTGTGTGTGTG
>JAOPJO010000078.1:8728847-8742810 GCA_027123675.1 Molva macrophthalma | reverse complement strand
CCCCCTCCCTCTCTCCATCCATCTCTCTCTCCCTCCCTCCCTCTGTCTCTCTCTCTCTCTCTCTCTCTCTCTCTCTCTCAATTTCTCTCCCTCTCATACTCCATATATTTCCCCCCTCCGTCCTCTTCCCTTCTCCCTCTCTATCCTTGCTCCCCCTCTCTCTGCCCCCCACACCCCCACCAGGTAAAGAGCGTGAACCTGACGGAGGGCGAGCATCTCTCCATCCAGGGGGAGGATGAGAGCGGAGGTCCACTGGTGCTGGCCAATCAGAGCCTGCTGGTGGAGGGTCAGGTGATCCGCAGCCCTACCAATGTGCTGTCCGTCTTCTACCGTTCCACCGGCGAGGGAAGCCTGGGGGTCTTCCAGCTCCACTACCAGAGTAGGTCCTGGTCACTCATTTCCACGCTTTTATTTTGAAATGAATTGGTGGTAAACTGAAAAGATACTTGAGTCAATGATGTTGGGTTGTTTTGCTAATTGACTAGCAAAGTCAGCAAGTTGCAGTTATTTTCTAAAAAAAATATTTGGACTGGCTTTTACAACAACATTTATTTAACAAACTAATTGGATTCTGTTGTGGATTCTGGAATGCTGGCATTCTATATAAGCACACCCAGCGGCAGCCTCACGCAGGCTTGGTTTGGTTCTGTGTAAAAGCATAGCCAGCATAATGCCGGATCTTTTTTACAGCGATATTGCAGGATCTCTGTGTAAAAGGGTCTTATGTCTCTTCTTATGTCTCTCTCTCACACACATGCACGCATGCACACCCCCCGCCCCACACACACACATATATGTTGTTACTTCATGTTACTTCATTATCATTTAGCATGATGACTTAATGCTAATTATCTGATAAGATGTTTGGTGATTGCTTCATTTAATCTGATTAAATCAACAACGACTTGATATTGGTTTAGTGTAAAGTGTGTAGTTTTGTTCTGGTGTGTGAAAGAACACATGAATAGTTGGTGGCTGTACCAGAGAAGTGTAGATGTGACAGGACTAGAGAGACGGCGGAAACGCTGTGCTGAACCCACCTGCACTGTTCCTCCTGTCCAGTCCAGTCCATCACCACTGGATAATGTCTTTACTGGGGAGCACAAAAGAATAAAACAGTGGTTCACAATACACACCCTGGATTTATATTTCCAATAGGAAGTGTAAATGTATTGTCTCTGTGGGGAAATTCGTTTTATGCTCGCTGTGTTGTGTCAGTTCCAATACAATACCTTATCTCACAAGACATTACACGATCCAAACTTAATTTGGAGTCATTTTGTTGACAGTTTTAGCCAATGTCTTGCAGTGACGTAAGCACTTAGTGGTCTTGGCATGGGTGGCCCAAGAGGGAATTGAACCATTTACCCCGGCATTGCTAATACCATGCTGTACCAGTTGAGCTGCACAGGACCACTTAATTTAGACTCAAGCAAACAATATGCATCAATTTGAAAATCCATTCCATTAAGAGACTGTTTCCAAAACTAGATGATTGCACAATTATTGCACAACCCCTGAGACCAATAGCCATTAACAGCAGGACGCCTTTTAGTAACTTGGTTGATGCTGGTTGGAAGGAGAGCTACGATGGTTTGATGCTACGCTCTAAAAAACCCTCTACCACTCTACCTTTTTCCCTGAGGGGCTGAGGTAAAACTCAGCATGCAAGACAGAGATGGGATCAGACACTGTTTTCTCTACCAGAGAGAGAGAGAGACAGAGAGAGACAGATCTCAGACCGCAGAGATTGAAGTGGTAAACCCCATAACGGTTTTGTACTAGAATAGCTATGGAGACAAATCTGTAGGTTTATATTTTTTAAATGTATTGTGTGAAAATGATTTTTATCGGTGGAAATTATTATTTATAATGATTAGATTTATTAAAAACATTTTACCCGAAAAAGATGTTTGCCCAGATGCAAATAATTTTTTCACATTCTAAACACAAACATTACTCAATTGCAAACACAAGTTTTGGCACTGCAATTTACATAATTGGCATTATCCAATCAGAAAGCGTATGGGCGGTCCTTCTGTACCTCCCATTCCAGGCAGAACGCTGATTCGCTGAGTCACTATCCCCACAGGAGGATGGTTATTGAGTATTATGCCATAACTAGATCTCCCTTATTTTGGTCTAGCATTTAGCTTCGCTAACTGTAATTATTTACATTTGGTTCTCTTGCTTCTGTCCCGTCTTCCATAGTCTTCAGGCTGAGCTGCGCCCTGCCCAAGAAGCCTCACTTTGGGGAGGTGTCCGTGTTGGACCTGCTGCCCGGGGGGATCGCACGCTTCAGCTGCCATATGGGTTACCACCTGCAGGGGGCGCCAACACTAGTCTGCCTCAACGCGTCGCTACCCTTGTGGAGTGGCAGAGAGCCCAGCTGCAGAGGTAAGATACAATATGTTGACATTATGTTTAGTTAAAGCCATTTGAAAACTGAGCCGTTAGTGACATCACAAGTGGGAGGATCCACCCAGATGTATGATAGACAGATCAACCTACCATCCGTTTTCTTTATGTTTATTTTATTATCATGTTTCCTCCAGCCATAAAATATTTGATTATGCTTATGTAACCTTTCAGTTGGCTGCTGAAGGGTGTAACATCCCAATGGCTCTAATCAAAGAGCTCTGAACATCTCACCAATATGAAAAAAAACATGATTCAAAGTTAATGTATACAAAAAAGCTGAGCTACAAGTAAATATTTTATTAAGCTATGTTAATAATTTTCACCAAAGGGTGTTTTCACTAAAAGCATAACTTGGACGATAGGCATACATTTATTCATAATATGACCAGGATGGATTTATACATTTATTATTTATGTTATTTATTTTTATTCTTCATGTATCCGGAATGTCCAAAGGACTGCAAACTTCTCCTTGTCTTTATGATGTGCTTGCGAAAAGAATTACCTTGGGCTACGATCCACTGTATTTCCATAACAGAGCTTTGTTCTGCCCGAAATAAGTAACGATCCTTCGGCAGTGATTTGAATAACATTAGTGAGCAACTGCAGAGTCTCCTTAATTGGACTTGGAGTGAAGGCATTCGTGCATAAAAATACAACTATAAAAACAAACAATTATATCATTCATTTGTGTACAATGGTATGCTGCTTGACTGTTGTCCTCATAAGACATCCATAAATGTGTTCATGTGTCTTTTCTGTATTTTTATGTTATTTATTATTTGTATTTTTCTAAATGTTTGTGTAATAATCAAACCAATACAACTACTTTTACGTGAACATATGGATCTGAAGTGAGACGGATGCTGTGTGTTTTCCGAAGCCCTCTGCGGAGGTTCGGTGAGAAACGCCACGATAGGGAGGGTCCTCTCCCCCTCCCCCCATCCCGGACCTAATGCCACCCAGGACCGCTCCTGCTCCTGGTCCCTGGAGGCCCCCAGGGGCCAGAGACTGCATCTGCACCTGGAGAGACTTGCACTGGGGCCCACTGATAGGTGTGTTTGTCTGTGTGTATTGTGTCAGTTGATTGTGCTGAATAGCTAGAAAGCTGGCTAAATAACTAACTAAGTGACTAACTAACTAACTGTCTGACGAAGGAACTAATTCACTCACTCACTCACTCACTCACTCACTAACTAGCTAGCTATCTAACTCCGTTGACTGACTGACAAACTAACACCTAACTCCCTAACCCTCACATACTAAATGACTAACTAACTAGGAGCTTGCTTACTGACTAATGAACTGGCTAACTAACTAACTAGCTATCTTGCTAACTGACTTACTAACTTACAATTCACAAGCTAGCTTGCGAACTGACTAAATAACTAACTAACCATCTGACCGACTAGCAACGGCGTCAACCAACCCACCTGCTTACCTTCTCACCTACTTACTTCATTAATTGACCCCCTCACTCCCTCCCTCCATCACTCCCTCCCTCCATCACTCCCTCCCTCCATCACTCCCTCCCTCCATCACTCCCTCCCTCCATCACTCCCTCCATCACTCCCTCCCTCCATCACTCCCTCCCTCTCAGGCTGGTGCTTTGGAGTGGTCTGGACGCTGGGTCGGTGGTGCTGTTTGATTCGGGCCGGGGCGGTCCAATCCCGTTTGAAGGGGTGATCAGTGAAGGTCCGGCTGTCAGGGTCCAGTTCATTACAGACCAGCCTAACCACAGCACCGGCTTCAACGTCCGCTATGAAGGTACCAACCCTAGACCCTATACCAATGTTGTCAAATGTAGAAAATGTCACATTTCATTTCAGAATTATTCTTTATTGTACTTGCACGGTAAGTTAGTTTTCAAGGTTGGTACACGCAACACGTCGAACAAAACTAAAAGAAACAAATGGAAATGGAGGAAAAAAACACAACAATTTACGACCATTTTATGTCTGCCCCTTTTTATGGACATTTTGCCCTGTTGCAATCCCAGCCATCCCTGAAAGGATTGCTTCCTCTTTTGTATTGCTTCTTTAAGAGGTTACTTGCCTTGGGTGGGGGGGTTTGTTACTGTCTATGATGGCAGGGCTTCAACAGTCTGTCCATCCACACTGAGTTTTCTCATGTGCATCCACACCACCTGACTTATGTTATGTCTGGATCACGGCTTATGTCTGAATCACGGCTGAATTAAACGTCATCGTATTCAAAAATATATGTATGATGTGGAGAGGTGCATTGGACGCCGTTTTCAAAAAGCGGTTTTCTGTGCTGGAAAACACCGGTTTAACATAGACAGAGGGCAAAAACGGTAATTTAATGCCATACAAATAAACTTGAACCTTGACATTTACATGACTTATCCCTCCCCCCCCGCCCTTGTACTCTCTGCAGCGTTTGAGCGTGGCCATTGCTACGAGCCGTACCTCCAGAATGGTAACCTGAGCACGTCGGACCCGGCCTACGGCGTGGGGGCGGTGGTCCAGTTCAGCTGTGACCCGGGACACTCCCTGGAGCAGGGGCCGCCCATCATCGAGTGCATCAACTCCAGGGATCCTTACTGGAACGACACGGAACCCATCTGCAAAGGTACCCGGGTCCACTGGATAGCAGTCGGTGATGGGGGTTACAGTCCTGGACGGTTTTTTAATTCAAAGAGATGGGATTCTGGTTTTAAGTCGAAAACATTTAACTTTAGGCTATTTATAGCCGCAGTTATAGCACTTTTTCACAGAGGCGTCATTGTAGGACAAGCACAGGTGTCGCTCGTAACACTAATTGTGCTTTTGTTCCTTTTGTGTACCAGGGCACGGGTAGAAGACATATCTGCACTGGTTTAGTACCCGTGCCCGGGTTCATGGTGGAACAGACACATCAGTTGAGACATCTGTGTTTGTCTTATGATGACGCCTCTTTGAAAATGGTCTATTATTGTTAATCGAATGATCAGGTGTGTGAAAGTATAAGGACATTTCTGATGTGGTTTATTATCTATATAGAAATCAAATGAATTACAAAGGAATACGTATGTTGTGTTGGGTAAAGAGGAAAGAGGAAAAGTTGTTGATTTGAGAGAATTTGTTTTCTCAAAAATGAGTTTGAATAGCTTTAGCTTGGCTAAACAATATTATACAAACTAATGTGTAGCCTCAGTCTTATATTTGAATAGTAATGAAAACTGAAAGCACAGCTGGGGGTGCCAGTGCTGATTAACTCAATAAATAAGAAAAAGCTAGATGATAACCACACTAATAAAGAAATAAATACAAAAAATACGTAGCTTGTGTTTCTGATTCCTATGGCTATGCTGCACATTCTCCAGTAGTCTTTTTCCCGAACTATGTTATTCAGCACAAAAGCTATTTTTGTGGCTACTCCAGTTTAGATTGAATGCCTTGATTGCATTCTCAGCCGTAACTTTGGATAAAAGTGTCCGATAAATGACATACATTTCCATCTAAAGCGGAATTTATAGTCGCCCGTGATGGGCTGTTGGTGAAGTCCACGCGAAGGCGGTGGCGGGTGTAGTTAGAGCGGTTGGAGCACTCTAAATGTAAGAGGGGCAGGACATCCTGCAAACTGACGCATACACCATGCGCCCCCCCTCTCCTGTCTGTGGTGCAGCGCTGTGTGGGGGCGGGCTGGCCGGCCCGGCCGGGGTCATCCTGTCTCCTAATTGGCCGGAGTGGTACGGAGAGGGGGAGGACTGCAGCTGGAGGATCCACGTAGGAGAGGACAAACGGGTGGTGCTGGATGTCCAGCTGTGAGGAACACACAAACGCACACATGCACATGCACATGCACACACACACACACACACACAAACACATACGTGCACACACATTCACGTGCATGCGTTTACACACACACACACACACGCACCCACACACACACACACACACGCTCACACAAACTCACACACATACACACACACACAAACACACACACACGATGTTAAAGTCAGCTTTCTCAATTTCTACACCCACTGACTTGCAATTTGTGTTTCCTCTAGTGGATATTTTTGTAGCAATGTTTTATAAATGTTGTAGCTACACTACATTCCCTGTTGAATAAACAACACAGCGCCATTACACCTAGTGCAACAACAACCACACCAATCACCACAACAACAACAACAACAACAACAACACCTATATTTAGCCTACTTCCACAACATTTATCCTACAACCTACAACCCATTTAAGCCTCTGCAACAACACCGACCCCATGGCGCCTAACACCATCACACGACCCCCTGTTATTATCCACTATTAAGTCACCTGAAACGTTGATAACAGTTTCTTCTCTCTCTCTTTCTCTCCATCTGTCACTCGCTTTCTCTCTCTCCCTCACTATCTGGCTCCACCACTCCAACTTTATTTCTCTCTTTCACACCCACACACCCACACACCCACCCACACACCCACACACACACACACGCACACACACACACACACACCCACACACACACACACACACGCACAATTTCTCTCAATCTCTGTCCCTTCCCCTCCATCTTCTCCAAACTCTTTTAGAGGAGTCTTTGTCTGTCTGTCTGTCTGTATGTATGTACGATTTTCCTCGACAACCATTCATCCGGTGGACTTCACACTCAGCGGGTGCATTGGCGAGGATCCAAGGAAGTGCAGTGTGGAGTGTGTGAAGTTGTTTGGATGACTGGGTCTCGAGAAAGCTGCAAGCAGCAATACCGGAGGCCAAGCAATCGCCCGTTCCAAACACATTGTGATTGGGCACTGCACTTGTCTTGCTTAATAATGCATTCTCCCTCCCCCCCCCGCCTCCCCTCCAGGCTGAACATCAGTGACAGTGACATGCTCACCATCCTGGACGGAGACGAAGTCACCACACGCATCCTGGGCCAGTACGTGGGCGGGATCAGTCCCTTCAAGCTGGCCTCCACGACCCCTGACCTCACAGTGACCTTCCACTCTGACCCCGCAGGCCTGGTGTTTGGTAAAGGGGAGGGCTTCATCATCAACTACATGGGTGAGGACCGCCTGAATTCTAAAGTTGATCGAATGTCAATTGATCACAATTTTAATCCGTCGTAGTGAAATATGAATCAAAATGACAATCTCATATCAAGTAAATTGCAATTGAATATTGATCATTTACAATGTTGTACGTTAATCAATCACAGTCAATTGTCATTCAATCTTAATCAAATGTCATATATCGGAAACAATTGTATAAATAAATTGTCAATCACAGTTAAAATCCCTTAAATCCCAGTCAAATGCAAATTAATTCAAATAAAATATGAGGGAGTATTTATTCCCTACCACGCTCCTGAACTTGTGTTTTCATCTCATCTCTCTGGTGGTTTTCTGTCTCCTATTTCTCTCCTGTCTTCCTCCATTCGTCCTTATTCAATCACATCCTATTTGTTTCAGCATCTCAACGGGCCCCTCTCTGGATGCTGTGCATGTACAAAACACGCACACACACACACACATACGCACACAAAATATCCATGCACACGACCCATCGACACAGACATGTTCCCACACATCGATACACAATGCACACAAACACACGAATGCTCCCAAAACACAACCTTACACACACATATACACACACACACACACACCCACTCACACCATGCAGAGTAATTTGCTATGCTCTCCTTATCCGACACCTGCCAGCGTTGTGTAGTGCATATTGTGCGCATGTACGCATTCTTGTCCACGTGCGCTTCCCAGAGGGCCTCATCAGGCAGACACAGTGAGAATGCATCGATTCTTTGATTAGATGCAAGCATGAATACATGCACTGTGGGTGTGTGTGTGCTTGTGTGCTTGTGTGAGTGTGTGTGTGGCCTCAGATAACCTATCGTCAATAAAGAATGAAAAATGAGAATTGATCCAGAAATTCTTAACTCACAGTTTCATGTATACTGGTTACCCGGCATGTTGTTAATGCATAATCTATGATGCCTGACACACTCACTAACACACACACACACACACACACACACACTGAAACCAACACACACACACACACACACACACACACACACAAACACACTGAAACACTAAAAGCTTCGTAACAAAACACTTGCAACAGACCATCCATTACCTACAACATCAGACGATACATTTTCTAGACGTTTGTGAATAACTTATGAGGATAAGTCCGTGTAATTAAACACGTGATAACGTGAACTCGGTATAGATTTAATGGTTTGGGCATTGAGTGTGGTTTGTATGTCTGACTGCTGCATTTAGATACATCTACACACATCTGCATAAATCTACAACACATGTGTTACCAGATGAATAAGTAACACACTTTAGCGCTGGATATGTTTCCGCCAAAGCATATTCCTAAAATGCTTGTGCATCCACACCACGTTGTTTTCAGGAAGCCACTGGGAATGACAAAGAGATTGTACTCCGTTCTCATTGGCTGAGGGAATGTCATGTGCTCTACCTTCTTAACATTCTGAGCCAGTGTCTTAGAATCTTTTCAATCTTTCAATGTTTTGCTCGCTGGGGACCAAGTTGCTCACGAGATGGACACAATAATACATGAAAAGCCCTCATGCCTGCTCTGTTGCATCTGATCATTGCCATGTTTGAAGACTGAAAAGGCGACAACTGTATTGAGCAACAATGTATAGAGAATGGTGAATTATCCACATTTCTTACATGGTTATTATAATGTATTATTTGTTTTACAGCACGAAAGAAAAGTTATAAAAAGATAAGCTGTGCAAAATATTTGGTGGGTCTCAGGCCCAACGAACCTCTACAGGCTGGTCATAAAACAGTTGGGGAACCCTCTTTAGAACCCATTGGATCTAAGCCCCACCCAGCACCATTAGAACCCCACCCAGCACCATTAGAACTAGCTCATTCATACGCCTTGTTTTGATTGGTCCATCTTTTTTCTGCCAAACCAAACCAGAGGTGTCCCGTAACGACTCGTGTCCGGATCTGCCTGAGATCCAGAACGGCTGGAAGACGACGTCTCATGCTGCGCTGGTCCGGGGCGCCCGCATCACCTACCAGTGCGACCCGGGCTACGACCTGGTAGGCCAGGACACCCTCTGCTGCCAGCTGGACCTCTCCTGGAGCACGCTGCCGCCCTTCTGTGAAAAGAGTTGAGTGGGATGGTGTACATCCATAGATACATGGCTAGATGCACACAGTAGATGTGAGGATACATAGATAGATACACAGTAGATATAAATAAACATACATACAGCAGATACATAGATATATAGATAAATACAGTATATGTAACGATACATAGATAGATACACAGTAGATGTGAGGACACATAAATAGATACATAGATAGATACACACAGTAAATGTGAGGACACATAAATAGATACATAGATAGAAACACAGTAGATGTAAGGATACATAACTAGATACATAGATAGATACACAGTAGACGTGAAGATACATAAATAGATACATAGATACACAGTAGACATGAAGATACATAAATAGATACATAGATAGATACACAGTAGATGTAAGGATACATAACTAGATACATAGATAGAAACACAGTAGATGTGAGGATACATAAATAGATACATAGATAGATACACAGTAGACATGAAGATACATAAATAGATACATAGATACACAGTAGATGTGAAGATACATAGATGATACATAGATAGATACACAGTAAATGGAAGGATACATAAATATATACATAGATAGATACACACAGTAGATGTGAGGTCACATAAATAGATACATAGATAGATACACACAGTAGATGTGAGGACACATAAATAGATACATACAGAAGATGTGAAGATACATAGATACATAAAGCAGATACGTAGATATATGGATGCATAGATGCATACAGTAAATGCAAAGATACATAGAGACAGACATAGAGATATGGATAGATACATTTATACATGGATACATAGATGTATAGATGCAAACACAGATACATACTGTAGATGCAATTATCAGATAAGATGTTTTTCATTAATCAATTTTAGGGAAATTTGGGTATCAAAGCAGAAAGTACAGGACATAAATAGGAGTTAAAACGTTTGAAAGAAGATCAAAAACCGCAAAGAAACATACAGAAAATATGTCTTTTACATACACGTTTCTATACATACATACACACATAAGTGCATGGATTGATGCATAGATAGATACATAGACACATAGATGCATACACAGATACATATAATAGATACATACAGTAGATGCATCGATGCAGACAAAGATACACACACACACACACACACACACACACACACACACACTCACACTGCCTTATAGGTTTTGTGTCTGTCACTTACATATCCACACTCACCCCTCACTGTGTTCTGCCGTCAGTAATGTACTGCTCGGACCCGGGCCACGTGGACCACTCCACCAGGTCTCTGTCGGACCCCAAGCTGTTGGTCGGGACCACCATCCAGTACACCTGCAGCCCCGGGTTCGTCCTGCAGGGCGGGGCCACGCTCACCTGCTACGGCCGCGAGCCAGGCACCCCGGTGTGGACGTCCAAGCTGCCCCACTGTGTCTGTGAGTAGCGGCGGTCTGAGGGTTAAAGGTGGTGTATTAAAGGGGCTGTAGGAAAGATTTAATAGCTATTATTTGTCATTTGTTAGAAATGCCATAGCCATCCGTCATCTACTAGTGAGTGAATCGCTCTTTCAGAATATCTGTTTGTAGTGGACTGCGCCTGCCTCTGTAGGAGACCATTTTGATTTAAGACCGCTCCTGGCTCATTCTGACCAATCAGGGCGATTCTCCCCTCATTGGTTTGGGGAATCCATTTTGCCTGTCAATCACAAGCGCTTGAACGCAAAACTTCTCAAAGGTGGAGAAACATAGGGTGGGAGAGAGCAGAGAGGGAGGGGACATTTTTTGTGGTTGCTCACCTCAAGCACCTTTAACTATACGAATAAAAAAACAACAACCAGTACAACTGCAATATTGATGATGATGATTAAAACAAACATAGGGCATTATTATTATATGATATGGCATATTATATATTGCAAATAGGCAGGTCGATTCATTCTGTAGACACAAGAAGTGCTGCGGCCCCAGAGAAACCCGATTGACATTCAACAACATTGATATTGCGCAGTTCCTACTTTTGACATATACTTAAAAATACAACCAAAAAACAACCCTTAGCCAACATGCAGCAGCCCAATAAGTTTTTTGAAGTCAGGCCGTGGCCTGAAGCCCTTATGTTTAGTAGTAAATGCACCAGGCTGCAGTATAGAAAGCCCTCTGTGTAGAGCCCTGCATCATCACGTAGAGCTGGTCCAGGAACCACTGACTTTTGCCCTATCCAATTACACGCGGACGGGCTGTGTGATTTATTTAGTGATTTATCACAAGAACTACGACTGGCACCCTCTGTCCACACCGATCCTGGTGTGTTTATTTGTGTATGAGAGTGTCAGCGTGTGTGAGTGCGTGCATGCTTGCTCGTGTGTGTGTGTGTGTGTGTGTGTGTGTGTGTGTGTGTGTGTTTGTGTGCGTGATGGTGTGTGTATGTGTCTGTGTGTGTGTGTGTGTGTCTGCATGTGTCGGTGTGTTTGTGTGTGTCTACGTGATTCGGTGTGTGGCCATGATTACTAAGTGTTTGATATGTAAATAGCATGCTAATGCAGGGTGGCCACCTGGAGAAGGGGGCGGAGATCTGCCATGAGTCATGTCATCAGACCAGCAGCCAGATGCTGTCACACCTGTCGCCCTCGGCTTCCAGATGATTGCCCTTTTATGGGCATTTTCTCCCCCTCATCATTTCCTATTATGGTCATTTCCTTGTCTCTTGTCATTTCCGGGTGGTTCCTACAGCCGAGGAGTCCGTTTCCTGCGAGAACCCGGGACTCCCTGACAGCGGATACCAGATCCTGTCCAAGCGGCTTTACCTGCCTGGGGAGTCCCTTACCTTTGTCTGTTACCAAGGATACGAGCTAATCGGCGAGGTCGCCATCAAGTGCATCATAGGAAAGCCGTCCTTTTGGAGCGGCCCACTTCCACTCTGCAGGGGTGAGACCAAAATTCAACATGGAGGGGTTTTCTGTTTCCGTTGTGGCCTGGAATGAACCACTAGCTGT
The DNA here is from genome assembly GCA_027123675.1 of Molva macrophthalma. Taxonomy (NCBI): domain Eukaryota; kingdom Metazoa; phylum Chordata; class Actinopteri; order Gadiformes; family Lotidae; genus Molva; species Molva macrophthalma. The sequence goes on along the minus strand of JAOPJO010000078.1, from coordinate 8,730,285 downwards.
TTCATGCTTAACACGTTTTAGGCATGCATCTGAAGAAGATTTGTCAAATGATATTACCTGACCCCCATGCTTATTGATATGAAATCACCCCAGCCACCACCTCCTACTCTGCATGCAAGCTGCGTTTTTGGTTGATCACAAACAACAGCAACAACAACAACAATATCAACAACTTTGAGAAAGTGCGAGAGGTGACTGTTTTGAAATGCAACTGACTGATGGAGTGATGTCTTGCAGCCACCCATGACTGCCATGGCAACCATGCTTTGGAAGGTGAGTGTGTACGTGTTGCTATGACCTCTGTGTGCCTATGTGTGTGCTGCTGCTACTGCTGCCTTTAAGCAGTGTTCTCTGGCTCCCCCTGCTGGTCCATTATGGTAATGCCCTGAATTACACCTCCACTGTGATTGCGCTTCCTGCATCGCTCTGCTTGGCTATGATTTAAGTGACGTGGTGTTTTTATGTTGTGTAATGTATAACTGTTTATGTTTGTGCTGTATAGTGATATAAGTGTTTATTTCTGAACTATCTTGTGTCATATCTGCTATCTAATGTTTACGTGGTTATTTTTCTGCTTTATAGTGTTTATCACTATATTATTATAGTATTATATAAAGTGTGAGTGTGAAAGTGTTAATTATAGTATGAACAGTATTTAACCGTTTGTATGTATGCTATAAAGTGCTTTACATATTTGTATTTTATAGTTCTTTACCGATGAAGGATACTAATACTTCATACTTAGTTTATATCTCTTTTATTGGTCTTACTAATATTAATGCATCTCATGTGAATATTATTATACCTTTTATTAGTATGAGGAGTGGTGGTGGTATTAGTGGTCGTAGTATTGTTAATCGTATAGTTCATATTAATAGTATTATTACTATTATGATCAGTGTTTTCTTGTCACTCATTGAGTCTCGTTGTTCCCTCTTCTCCTCTATGCGTGGTCCTGTAGTTGCAGAAGCTCCAGCGGGGTCACGGTTGGATGGGGGGAACATTGCCCTGACTGTCTTCATTCTGGTCCTCCTTCTCTCTGTGCTGCTGGGAGGGGCTTATGTCTACATCACCAGGTCCTCCTCCTTAACATTTCTTATAGCTCGTTACATGAGACGGTTTAGTGGGTAGGCTGTTCGACTCCCAGCTGAAAGGTTACTGGGTTTGAGCCTCAATGTCCGCAGTCTAACCTGTAGGTGTCTTAGAGAGAGATAACCCCTAACCCCTACCTGCTCCTTAATGACCTGTCTCTGTACTGTCTAACCCCCTACCTGCTCCTTAATGACCTGTCTCTGTACTGTCTAACCCCCTACCTGCTTCTTAATGACCTGTCTCTGTACTGTCTAACCCCCTACCTGCTTCTTAATGACCTGTCTCTGTACTGTCTAACCCCCTACCTGCTTCTTAATGACCTGTCTCTGTACTGTCTAACCCCCTA
>JAOPJO010000078.1:8637728-8654675 GCA_027123675.1 Molva macrophthalma | reverse complement strand
ACACACACACACACACACACACACACACACACACTCACACACACACACACACACACACACACACACACTCACACACACACATACACCCACACACAGACGCACGTGCACATGCACACACCCACACACACACATGCACATCCTTGCACCCACACAAACACACACACCTTCCTTACTCCCACACTTAAGAGACAGACACATCCAAATAGACGGTCCCTGATCGTCTCATAATAACAGACTGAAATAACTTAATGGACTTCACCACTGGAGGGAGGGGGGGGGCAAAATACAAACATGTCCTTTTTAGAGAGAAGCAAAGAAAAATGAAAGAACCTTCCAGACGTTTTGCCGCCTTTTCTTTCTGGGTGTTCGCAGTTTCCTCCTCCAGTCTCTTTGCAGCCACTGAGCGGGAAAAATCGGAATCAATCATCTCAATCGTCGTAAATCAGAGTGATCAGTTATATGCGATGTATGTCTCGTCCATGAATGTTTGTTGAGACACAATCCGTCTCCATTAATCTGCAAGTATGTCCATTCATTTACATTTCAGTAACAATTTTATCAGATCAATCTTGCGGCTGAGAATCAATTAAAGCACAATCAATATTGGACCAACTACAAATTTAAGCTGAGATTTCCGAAAACAACCACATACATTTAGTTATTCATAACCTAGTGCATCTGAGTCAAAGCGACTTAACCACAATAATGAATAGAAAGGAATCAGAAATAAAACGTACAGTCTGAATATTCATATTCTTCATACCAGGGAATCATGGGTTGTGATGAGGTTATCTCCTCTGGAATAGAAGAACACAGCATACTTTACATTGCAGATAGACTTGAATCCAACTCACCCTTTCATACAGTGTACACAGGTGTACTGGGGCTTACCTGGGATGTACATGATGACCTCTGTGGTTGTGACTCGCTTTTTAAGATCAGGTTCAACTGGTTCCACAAATACATCATCTGGAAGGAAATATATATGAATATAACATCTTTAGGATGTCTTACAAGCACGCTGTCTAACTGTGTGGTACTAGCTGAAGGGTTTCTGGCTATATCTATAATGGTTATGAATTGTTTTAGAACAAAGGGGTGCTTATTCATTATCCAGTGTGTATTACTGTGTGTATGACTCTTTGCATTATTCTAAACAGAGAGAGATGGATTGATAGAGAGATAGAAAGAAAGACAGATGGATGGATATCTAGATAGATAACAGCAATATAAAATAGATTGATAGAGAGACCAGGCCTACATCTGGAATTCCAGTGATCGTTGTCATTTTCAGTTAGGGTTTTGGTTGGAGCAGTTGGTGGTTTGGCGAGATCGACTGTAGAAAACAAAATAAAATATTAGGCAAAAACTTGAAAACCCCTGGACTGCTAATCCTTAAAGTGATTCCAGCTCACAACCGAAGACAGAGTTATACATGATCTATTTGGAAGTATCCACCATTTTAAATCATTATGAAGTTGGAGTGCAATTCAAAATGTCTACTTTCGCAGACTATGTCTAATGTTTGAGCCATTGTAAGTCATGTGAAACAATAGTGCGGCTCCTGTGGCATGGCAATGCTAAGTTAGAATTTTGTGTTATTCCTTTCCTTTTCCTTTTCCATTCATTCATTCATTCATCTCACCCAGGTCTGGCGCTGGAGCAGTTTCCTCAGGTGTTACAGGAGGAATCACTGGAAAAACATCACGTGCATCACTAAAGCATCACTGTGGATAATTACGTCATGTAATATCTCTGTTATGTATATCTTAATACATGTTAAATATAATATATATCTTCTGAATGCTGAGCATTGTATGAACAGGTCAAATAAAACTCAATCCAATACATTAACATTTGAATCTATCTTTTTCTGAAGGTGCCTGCACACGACACCAACACCCGACTATAGAATTGAGTCTGCAGTTGGCAGTTCCAAAGTGTCAACTGCAAACTGCCAAAACTTCATTCAACTTCAACAACAGCCAACGGGTCTGATTCACTGGCCCAATGTTGGTGTTTGTTGAGGCAGTGTGCAATCACATTTATGGGGGCAGAAAAGTGTATGGCTAGGCTGTTTGACCCCAAGCCCGAAAGGTACTGTGTTCAATCCCCAATGTCCGTGCCTACAAGCACACATACTTGCTCTTTTAATGACATGTGAATTCCCTAAGTCATTTGGATAAAGGCATCTACTATCTACTACTTGTTTATCTGGAGATGAACATACGTTGGTCCCAACCCAGTTCAGTCAGAATCCTCCTCTCCTCCTCCTCCTCCAGACTTGGACGCTTGGTGGGTGGGTTCCTAGTCCTGTCCTGGGTGGGCTCTGTGGGACTGGGTTTCTTGGGGACTTTGGGTTTCTTGGTGGCCTTGGGGGCCTTGGGGACTTTTGGTTTCCTGGTGGCCTTGGGGGGTTTTGGTTTCTTGGTGGGCTTCGGTCCTTTCTGCTTCTTGGCTTCTTTCTCTGCAGCCTTCTTCGCCCTGGCTGAGAGAGAGAGAGAGAGAGAGAGAGAGAGAGAGAGAGAGAGAGGGAAGAAATAAAGGGAAGCAGAGAGGGAAATAGGGAGAGCGAGAGATGGAGAGAAAGAGAGAGAGAGAGAGAGATAGGGTAGGATAGGGGAGTTAGGGCGGGAGAGCGGAGTTGGAGGGAGAGAGGCGAATTTGGAGTGCAGGAGAGAGGGGAATTGGGAAAGGGAGAGATGGATAAAACGCATCGGTGGCGCCAAAATAAATCATGTTCCCTGTTGACTCAATATAAGAGGGAGAGAGTCTCACAAAGAGAGTACAGACATTAATTTGTACCCAGAAGAGGCAGGATTTGAAGGAGAAAGAATTTGGCCCACTCCTTTGTGTATTTTGGTTAAGAACCAAACAATTACTCAAACCTGAACTTGGAAGAAAAAACACCTGGCACGTCAACAGACATTTAATTTTGCTATGAACCCAGTTTCGGGTAGACTACCTGGAGTGTATGAACTGTCTGTTACAACATACGAGTGAATGGAAAATCACACACGAAGATACAAGTTTTCTCAGCCCCCCCTTAGTCTAACCCCCCTGTTATGTGGCAGTCTTCAGACTGCAACGCAGACATAAGATAAGGACTTTGTTTTCTGCTACGGGACGTGTATTGTCAACAACTACTCCTCTCGTCTGCTAAAACCTAGCATACCACTAAAACCAAAACATGGGCCTCAATCTTGATGTTTACTGCTGCCACTATCTACATCAAGATTCAACGTAATATGAACCAAGGCTGGCTGGATAAGCCATGGGACTTGCTTTGAAATGTACCAGCTAATTTGTTAAAACTCACCCTTGAACAAGACAGCAAAGCACCATGGGAATAATGAACAAGGGGGGGATGATTCCAGATGTGTGTTGGATCCCTAAGGGCTGAAGAGGAGCGTGCGTGCTCAGTAGAAAGCCAGCACTAGTAGTATTAAGGAGTACTATGTGGTTTCACGTCTCTGTTTTTGAGTAGAGTGAGGTTTTTTTCCAGGGGGGGGGGGGGCTGACCTCAGAGCCAGCCTGTTAATGCTGCCTTCTCTTGTAAACCCTGTCTCCTGAGTGTGGGGATGGGGGGGGGGGGGGTAAGCTTGGGAGTGGAAATGTTTCTGTTGTGAGTCATTATTTCATCAACGCTCCTCTACTCGTTTTTTCCTCGTAACAAAGTGCCTACCTCCGTCAGTTTGAAGGAAGAACATGGCGTAGAGAGCGCGTGTCTTGGTAGTGGTGGTGGTGGTGCTGGTAGTTTTGGTGGTGGAGGTGGTGGAATTGGTGGTGGTGGGGATGAAAGTGGTAGTGAGGATGGAGGTGGTGGTGATGGAGGCAGTGGTGGTGGTGGTGGTGTGGTGGGGGTAATGGGGTTGATTATGGTGGAGGTGATGAAGGTGGTGGTGATGCAGTGGGTGTTGGTGATGGAAGTGGTGGTGGTGGTAATGGAACGAGTGGAGGTGGTGGGGGGGTAATGCAGTCGATTATGGTGGAGGTGGTGGTGTTGGTGATGGAAGTGGTGGTGGTGATGGGGTGGAAGTGGATGACGTGGTCTGGCCGCTGTAAAAGTGTCGGAATCAGCATAGCAGACTCCATCCTCTCTGAGTCATTACGCTTCTCTGTTTCCCTTCACTTTTCTGACAACACATATATATTCCATGTATATGTATTCAATAACAAGGCGACATCTGTCACTCGATAAGTGGACTACACACACTTTGACCCTGCCTTCTGAGTTTGTTGTTTCAGGAGAGGAATTGTGATAAAGGACTCTCTGGGGTGAGGAAGATGGAGGACGAGCATTGAATAACACTTGGTCGAGGTGGTTTCTCTATTCAAAACAAATGTTCAACGGCGCCTAGAGGTCACTTCTCCTGCTCCTCTTTACTTTATTGGCTGTCTGCCTACTGAGAGTTAAAAAAAACATTCCACACACACACACACACACACAAACACAAAAGAACATCACGGGGAAGTCTGATTATCTTCACTTACCTGCCTCTATTTCCTCTGGTGTCTTTTTCTTTTTCGGTTTTGCTTTATCCTTTTCTGTCGCCTCTACGGGATCTGACATCTCAGCATCCCGTCTCATCGTTACTCTCTCTCTGGACCTGGTAAGTCCACGGAGATCTCCCCTGGAAAGTCCGTCTTCTTGCACATCTTTGTCGGCACAGGCCAAAGTCAAGAACAAGACGAGGCTGACCCAAACAAACAGTAAAACAACCCTCATCTGTGCAGTGTGAACCCCCAGCTGTTAATGGATCAACCGGCAGATATACGTTGCAAAACGAACTTGTTATAGAAAAGCTGAGGTTATGGTAATGGACCCCTTACTGCGGACACCAAAAGTGTCCCCCCCCCCAAAAAAAAAACACAACAAAATTCTGTTGCGTAACAGCTCTACAAACTATTGCGCTATCGCCCTTTACGGTAATTGAACCTTTGAAAGCTCACGAATGATGTGTCGGAGGCAGTTTATCTTCCAGATGTCAGGCAAAAAGATGCAACAGTGTAAAAAAGCCTCTCCAGTCTCCTGCAGGGTATATAAAGCAGTTTCAGGTATAAAAGATGGAAACTACTTTTCACTTTGCACAGCGTCACAGATAACGTTGTTAGTCGTGTTGTCTTCCCGCTACTCGCATTCACCCAACTCCCCGAGTCAATCCACGCTCCTTCAAGGCCCTTCACCCCCTCTCGCGATCAGCTCCACACGTAGGGGGCGAGGCTTGGGGGACCCACGTGACATTCCACAGACCAAGGGGGAAAGGGAGAGGGAAAGAAGGAAAACTAAAAAAAAAACTGTTCAACAATGAAATAAAGCTAAATAAACACAGTCAAGGAAAGTAAGAAAGACAGAAAGAGACAAACAAATGAAATGAAAAAAAAGTATGACAGAGATAAAAATTATCAATAGTTTCAGTTTATCCATCTCACTAATGACGGTCCTGTCAAAAGGAAGATGTGGGCCAAGGCTATAAAGATGTTGCTTCTTGGCTATCGATTGGATACCACATCACCTTAATTAGATGACTCACAGCCCGATGTTATTGTTATTTTCAGAGATGTTCATTCCAATCTCCTTTATCATACACTTACACGCAAGATCCTTCTCTATTTCTCATATTTATCTTTATTTGATATTTATCATATCATTGTTGTTTTTGTTGTGTGGTTTTCATTTTAACAAATGTTGGATATTTCTAACTGTTTTATATACTTATATACTTGTAAATATAAAATGTATAGGTTCAATATAAATTAATGTCAATGTCAATGTTTAGTCGTTGCCGAATTCTTAATAAATAGCAAGTGAGCCGGTCTCTTGAGTTTTAAATTTTAACTTTATTTATGTCCATAGGTGATGGAAATAGGCATGACTTCAGAAGCCGAGCGAGGAAGTGCGAGAGGGAGAGACAAAGGGAAATTAGATGGAAGGAAAAGAAAGACAGGATCATGTTTGAACACGTGCTTTTCTGGTCCAGCTGCATAACTTTTACCCTGCTGTGCGTCTGTTTCTAATGTGTGTCGCAGACACGACGCTCGCTGACTGGAAGATGACTAAATATGAATATTAATCATTTAGTTATTCGTTCTGTTTTCTTTAGTCAGTGTCTGCATTTCATGTGAGCTTAGGCGTAGGACTATTGTAAACAGAGCATGGTAAAGATCATTCAAATGAAAGAGAAAATAGACAAACACACATAAACATTTGGTCTTAATTTATGCTTTAATTTAACAAAATACTGCAGTTTTTTGACAGGGAAAATATTTATATAAAAATAATTTATTAACGGGTTTAACATCAGAATATTTAACAGTTCTTTAAAAATTGTAAACGACTTAAGTATACAGTTGCAACCCGCAGCAATGACATATTATTAAATAATCTATTCGATTCTACATAAGTAAATTAGATAGGCCTTATACATTAAAAATAAGAAAGAAGGTGGGATTTCAGTCAAGCGTAAGTGTGATATGGCGTCCAATACACCGGTGGAAAGAACGGTATTTGCGAACGTGGTTGGCAATGCAACTGTTTCGGCCTGTACCGTGCGTACAACGTCGGGTTGAACGGGGAGGGAGTCCTATAGTGCTGTTGGAGCAGGTGCTCCTCGACCGCGAGATGGCGGTGCTCCTCTACAGGTGTTTTCCCCTCGCGCTCTTTCTTCCACTTGGTGCGTCGGTTCTGGAACCAGATCTTCACCTGGGTCTCGGATAGGCACAGGGCCGAGGCGATGGCGTGACGTTCGAGCACGGACAGGTAGTGAGAGTTCTGGAAACTGTATTCCAGGATTCGGAGTTGATCCATGGTGAACGCGGTGCGGATCCGCCTACTTCTGCCCTTGGGACTCGGAGGTGGATGTGGACACCTCGAGGGAGGGCTCCTGGGACAGGCGCGGACTGCTTCCTCTGTACTGGAGCTGTCATCAGAATCGGGACACGGCGTCTCACTTAATGGTTCACGATCCGGAGTTTCTAAAAAATGTAGAAATTAAAGGTTAAAACATTGACAAAATGGAAACTAGATCAAACAACATTGACATTTCAGGCATAGATCAATTAACATGCATTAAAGTGTTTTTTATGTTTGTATTGGGCATGCTTGGCTACGTCAATTAGGTGCAGGCCCATTAGAGGCCCGATACAAACATAATGATGCAGAAAATGAGCCTACCTTACCTGTATTCCTTTTAACTTTGCTTTGTGAAATTATCTTCACATCTAGTTTCCTTGTGAATTTGGTTGGGTCCAAAATATCGATAACAGAAAATGTTATTTTGCTGTGCGTTAACTGGTCTTGCTGCATTTTAGCGCGTGGGCCCCTTCACAACGAGAACAAACTGCACGCGCATCTCTGGCTAGCGGCTTTTATACGCTCCACGTCCCGCACACGCCGCTAACGCATACAATTTACAATTCATTCGAAATGTTACGCGAATTATGCACAAGACAAAGGCATGCACACACGCTCCGTGCCCGTGGAACCCCCCGCGTTGACACTTAAAAATGATAATGCGCGCGCTCAGCCGGGGACACACTTAACTTGTCATTTATTGCCGGGCATCTGGTTGAAGTGTTCCTTTTTCTTTAAAGGCCGTGTTCTTCATTGTCATTTCCCTTGTCATTATTTGCAAACATGAGATTTTACGGTAGTAGGACACGTGAACAAGAGTTGTTATGCTAATTGATCGACTCCTCAAAAGTAAAATGCGACTCCCATCCCGCGTGGATAGCGCCATTTGTCTTGTAATGCAACGTCCATACAAAGCACTTAGGTTTAATTGGAACCCCGTCTTAGATGTTTAGAACAGGCTACAGTTACTAAGAGGATTATTACACGTCCTATCATAGGTCTTAAACACCGTGGTTTCAGTGAACGATATTATGCTTACATTAAACGAGGGGATCAACAAAAAAACGTATTTAAACGTAAACATAGGCAATTATCGTGAGACAAATTTTCTCTCTGAAAAGGAGAAAACATTGTTTGATTGATTGTCTTTTGTGTTAGAGAAATTAAATTGCATTGCTTCTACTTTACCCATGGTGGTTAATTAGACCTATACATAAAATGGGTAAGTGTCCATGGATCCGTCCTTGTCATGGACTAGACATTAGATTGAATGCAAATAAAGAATAAACACACAATGACTAAGAATTGTCTCTGAATCATAATTCCCTTTTAAACTCCTCTGAACTTAACTAAACTCTTCTCTATACGTTTTTATTCACACTACATGTTTAATAAAAAGACTCAGACTATGTTGTGACCATCCTTGACATTGTTGCATCTTATCATTGTATCTTGGACCAAACGCATTACTCATGGCAGGCATTTGGATGTGGTGTTGGTGGTGGTGGTGATGGATGTGGTGATGGTGGGGTGTCCCTGAACAGAGCCGTGGTGGCGGGGGGAGGTGTGGGCAGGCAGCTGTCACAGACTACCTAGGGAGCGACTGGTATTGAAATGGCAAGTGAAGCCGGCCCACCGGGACAATTAGCAGATGTCCCCCAGTAGGCCTGACCCTGGCTGACCCAGCTCTTTGTTCACCAGCACATTTGGAAATAAAGTTGGATCATCAACTAGTTGGGGAGGGAAGTTTACAAATTATGGTGTCTATTTGGCAGGACAAAATGCACCAACAGGTGGTGGAGCATGTTTTGGATAATGTCTAAAGGGGACTACATACATTTTTTATATGTATGTGTGTATGTAATACAAATGTATACTATAGTAAGTAAATAGGTGTGTAACGCTTTACTTATATAGCACTGTTTCGAACGCACACACAAAGTGCTTTACACACACACACACACACACACACACACACACACACACACACACACACACATACACACAGACATGCTTATGTTACTATAAAACAAAGCACAATGAGAGACAGACCAAAATAAAACAGTAAAAAACTTCAACACAACCAAAAGATAAGACAGGGATGGAGATTTATAGAAAGGCTTGTCTGTAAAGATGTGTTTTTAGAAGCCACTTAAAACAGACCAAAGATTCATCAAATCGGATAGATTGGGGAACATGGTTCCCGTGGGTGGAGGCTAAGACATCACGACCACCTATTGTTTTTGCAATTGGAGCGAGGAATGAACAAAAGGCCCAGAATCGAGGATCGGAGTGGTCGAGAAGGGGAAAGAGTAATGAGGAGATCAGAATTGTAACTGGGGCAGGGTCCCTCAGAGCCTTACCAAAGCCTAACCCAGTCACAGTAGGTGTGCGTGTGTGTGTGTGTGTGTGTGTGTGTGTGTGTGTGTGTGTGTGCGAGTGTGCCGGTGTGGGCACGTGTGGGGTGGACTTTCTCTGTTGTAAGCGACTAAAGTGAAGCATGTCTTTTTTTAAAGACAAACTTGGATTTAACAGTATTTTGAATGCATTTACGATTACTCTCGAGCACATAGCCAGCAAGCAATACACATCCGTAAAGATATGTTAATCGCCACAAGAACAAACGCTTACACAGTAACTGTAGACAAATGCCAAAGAGGGGAACCATAAAGATCAGTGTAGAGCATCACCTAAAGGCCGGAACAAAGAGCTCATTCCTTTACAGCTCATCCTCCCTGTGGCCTCCCTTGGGCAGTGACCACGTTGCCATAGTCTTAGCAGTGGCGTAAAATAAAGGCCTTTCTAGGAATCCCTAGGGGGTGCCTGGCGGTTAGGTATCCATGCTCTCCTCCTGTATCTGGCTTCCATTGTGGCTGTCTGTCTTTAGGTCAATGATTTGACTATGAGCTGAATACGGTGAGATTTTTGGAACCATGGTATGGCAAAGAAAGTATGTATGAAAGTATAAAACTTTAATTCTGATGTTTAAAAAAGCACTACATATGGACTACATATGCTTGTAATCGTTTATTAGAGGTTAACTTTGTTTAATGAATCATTTATACATTTTTATTAAAACTTGACTGAAATGTCTATATATAGATTACATATATAGACAATCTAGTGCCCTCTTGTGGACTAATGAATATCACAAGGTACAACAGTCACCGACTGTGAGAATATTGTAATGCATCATAATGTAAAAAATATATTTTCAATTCCATAACCGTTGAACTCCAAGAGGTAATCACATTCACAGGATTATACGGATGTTTTACATTTGTGACATGATTCGGAAAATTTAGCTTAAATCATTACAATGCAGATAAATCAGAGCTGTCCCCATTTTTGTCCGCAACATAATGGTTAAGTGTTTCATTGCAAACAAATAAAATATCCAAAGTAACAAACTAAATGGATTTTTAAAAAATGTATGACGCTTTCGCTCGAGGTCAGAGGTCAGGGCTCCGTTTGTCAACACAACCCGGAAGGTTTTGTCCAACGCTCCCTTCCTCTCGCGATATTTGCAGGAATCGTATTGCTTTGAAACATGGCGTCGGAAGGAGAAGCGGTTAATGCTGCAGCCGCTGAACTAGAGTCTGGCGAGGGGTAGGTCTCTCTGTGATGAAAAATACACTACTCTCTTATTATTGTACATCTAGATATTACACTGCGCTGCTGATAAAAAAAACACGCAGTGTCTGATTGTATTAAAAGGAACCGCATATCGCAATAGCAGACAAGGAGGCACTCAGACAACTCACACAGCTTCCTTTGTATGGAGATACATATAATACAGACAGCAACTTTACTAAATAAAGCAATGTCATGCACCATAGAGTGACTTTGTCGGCAAGTTGCAATGCTAATGTGTGTTGTTCCGCATTATATTCTTTAATAGTATCTGTAGTACATCACATAACGGCTCACACAACCACCACTATTAAGACGCTTTCTCAGCATCAACAGACTGACAAGTTGGAATCGGCTCAAGATGCCCGTCATTAGGCTAACAGTTTATATTATTTATGATTGTATATGTTTTCAACCCTAGAAAGGGCGACAGTAATCGTGTAGCCCGATGCCATATTCTAGCTCATATTTGTACAAACTGCACCCATTAAGTTCTCTCGGTTTTCTTTTCTGTAGAAATTAACGCGAATGAAGCTTATTGTCGACAGCTAACGTTATTATAATTTATAATCTATTTATGATCTTTTTATATTACTTATGCAAACACATTTTATTATAAAGACCTACCACTTTCTAACGATGCCTTAATACGCACATGCATCATTGATTTGAACGTATCTGCTGTATCATTGCGTTATGATGTAGGCCTGTTTATCCTAATCCACCACATTGTATTTCTGCAGCGATGCTTCATTTAGTGAAGTGCCAGTAAGCATGGATACAGAATCATCTAACGGCAAAGAGGGCATGGTAATGTTAAGACTATTATCAACGTATTGCTTACTATCTCTTAATGTTAAAATGTATGTTAAAAACGTTATAATATATAATTTTTTAATTAAATATTTGTAGTTCAAATATCTGTTGTTATTATTATCTGCCTTGTAATAGCTTTATGAGACTCACTTTCTGTGAATTACTGAGATACGTATTTGTTCTATCTATTCTGATGTAATATTAACCTCCAGGACACGGGAGGGGAAGGCTCAGAGGCGGCCGATACCCAGACTGCTTCGGGGGATGAGGAGAGCGGCAGACAGCTGGGCGAGGTGGAGCTCCAGTGTGCTCTGTGTATGAAGTGGTTCACCGCTGACACGTTCGCCATTGACACAGCGTATGTAGATTTAATTCATCAATACATTCAGCCTCTCAGGGGCAGGATAGTGGGTGGGGTGTTTGACTCCCTGCTGAAAGGTTCTGGTTTCAGACACCAATGTCCAAATTATACTTGTAGACATTCCTTGAGCAAGATGCCCTTACCCCTACCTGCTTGTTGAGTACCTGTATCTAAAAACAAATTCACTGTAAGTCTGCTAAATTACTTAATATGAATTGGATGGTGTAGTGGCTAGGTTGTTAAAAAAGGTTGTTGCTCCTTAATGACAGGTATCTGTAACCACTGTAAGTTGCTTTTGGATAAAAGTGTCTGCTAAATGACTAATCAGTAAATAGTCATTTTAGTCGTAGTTGTCTGTTCACCAATTACCATTGATGATCGGTGAACAGACATGCACTGTAAAGGGTAACCTTTTGCCTTGACCTTGCATTTGACCTTGCTCCACAGGACGTGCCTGCCCTTCATGACCAACTACGTGTTCCATTGCAACGTGTGTCACCACAGCGGCAACACCTACTTCCTCAGGAAACAAGCCAGTAGGTGTTGAGATCTAGTGATCCGATCCATGTATCCCCATGCAATTCTGACATGAGGGCTTTCTGGTTTTAGATGTGTTCTTTATGTTTTATTTTCTCTTGAAACAATTGAGACAGGATAGTGTAGGGGTTAGGATGTTTGACTCTCAGCAAAAAGGTGCTGGGTTTGAATCCCAACTTTACTGGTAGGCATTTTTGAGCTAAAGGGCCAAACCCTACTTCTTCCTTAATTACCTATATCTGAATCCACTCCAAGTCACTTTTAGATGACATTGTCTACTCAATGGAACTAAAATAGTAACCATATATCTTGTACAGTTGAATACTACTGAGAAATATGAATGAATACGGTGTTTTGTGTTGTAGACCTCAAGGAGATGTGCCTGACGGCACTGGCCAACCTAACATGGAGATCCAGGACCCAGGAGGAACATCCAAAGACCATGTTCTCCAAAGACAAGGTGGGCGGAGACCATAATATTCTTGTCGAAATGTATTTGACAAAGCTTGATATAGTACCAAACTAAATATAATTTATTTTAAGTAATCGCCTATATTTATTAACTTGGATTAATTTACATTAACAAGCATTCTCCCTTTTCCTTGATGTGCATTATAGGGACTGTTTACCTTGAATTTATAAGGATACATTTCCCCTCTTTGTTTTTCTAGGACATAATACCGTTCATCGATAAGAACTGGGAGTGTATGACCACACGCCAGAGACCAGGCAAGCTGACCTGGCCAAACAACATTGTGAAGACAATGGTAATGCATTAGTTATTAGTATCTCCACCTCAGCCATTGAGTGATTTGGTTTTCCATATTGATCATCAGCCTTCAAGCAGTGTCTCTCATTTCAAGCGGTCATGTCTGCAACAACACGACTAAATATTGTGTATTTTCCAGAGTAAAGAGCGGGACGTGTTTCTAGTGAAGGAGCACCCGGACCCTGGCAGCAAAGACCCTGAGGAGGAGTACCCCAAGTTTGGGCTGTTAGACCAGGTACCTTGACTTATATGTGCAGGTTTAACTGTAATGGTTTATAATTCATACAAAAATGTAACCATATAAAGTAAGTCTTTCATGTCCCAGAGGGGCAGCTTTTACTGCATTACATGCAAAGAACAAGAGATGAAAAACCCCAATATGGAGATCTGAATATCCCTGTTATCCTGTACATGTATAATTAGTAATTTATCAGACATCGGCACCATCAGGAGACAAGACACATTCACATGATCCCCTTCCTGTCCTTAAAGCAGCTTGACAGAGTGAATGTATGTGTATTGCTCTGATACATATGGATGTCTTTGTGAACGCAGGACCTGGGAACCATCGGACCGTCCTATGACACACAGAAGCAGACCACCGCTGCCCCCACCGCGGCTGGACTCAACGGTAGGCCCTGGCAAGATCGGGCTGGGACCGGCTGTCCAATTAAAACAATCAACCAGTTTTGATATTGACACGATGAGTGACAAGAACGTGTTTTGTAGATCATTGATACTGGCCAAAGATCTACAAAAGGTATATAGAGTTGAACATGAAATCTGATTGATCATGGAAGTTCTGTGTTTTCCAGGTGGATCTGCTTTCTCAGGTGAATATGTGGTATTTTGGCGTTTTTTTTTTTTGTGGTCTTGTTATTTTTTTATCCCCCTCTGGATGGAAGTTGGCCCTGAGGTTCAAAACATTCATATCTCCAGAACGATGACTATTAACATTAAAAAGCAGTGTTGGGGATCTTATGGGCAACTCAATCCAAGTCTCACTGTAACCTCCCCTTGTTTGCTCTCTGCATATGTCTGGTGCTTATGCCCTGCTTCCCCCGCCCCCTTTAATTTAATTGGTCAATCATGTTCCTGTTGACTTGTTGTTGCTCCCGGTCCCCTCGTCTTCTGCTTGCTGCTCGCAGGCTTTGAAAACCCCTCAGTCCTGTCTCAAATGACACATGCTACGATGTCGGTACGCGTCGTCGGGTGCCATTTGGCCACCTCCTTCCTCTCCACTCCCGTGTCTCAAACTGTCTTGTCAAGTCCCCTGTCGAACCCTTTTAAGCGGTAGTTGCACAATTACTACAATATTGTTGAGGTTTTAAGGTTGAAGTGCTCAAGTGTAGGATCATGGGTGTCTTGATCTATGTAAGAAGTTAAAAAAGACCTATGACCTGATGGTCTGGGCCTTAACACTTGAATCGGCCTGGTCTGGAACATATATTGTACTTGGAGCTTGACCGTCTACAGAAGTCCTCCATGTTATTGGATCAACACCGGTCTCTGGATCAAAGGTGGCCCAGGTCTAAGAATTCTACCATTGTTGTCCTTTATTGCTATTCAATTATGAAAGGTGATTATGTGTGAAATATTCTCAGAAGATGAATAGAGCAACGCACATTTCAGTCTATTTCAGTGTACATAGTTAGTAAGTTAGTTCATGTTAGTGTGTGTACAGCCTCTTTCAAGTAGTCAATGTTGATAGTCCATGTTGGTTTGTGCACAATGTCATTTAGTTAGTTTGTGCATTTTAGTTCAGTTGGTTTGTGTACAGTTTATTTCGCTAAGTTTGTGTACAGTTTATTTCAGTTAGTTTGTGTACAGTTTATTTCAGTTGGTTTGTGTACAGGTTATTTTAGTTAGTTTGTGCACAGTTTATTTCAGTTATGTTCTGTAAAACATCCTTCAGATATGAATCATCTGTCATGTTGGTTGGTTTAGTTTCTTTCAGTCAGTGTGTGTAGTTTTAGTTAGTTTGTGTACGTCTTTCTGACTTTTCATGTTAGAAAGACCCCATACATAAACTGTCACTGTGTTCGTTTATATACAACCTCTTTAGTTTTTACACAGAGGCTGTATATTAACTGTCTTCCTGTCAGTTCATGTTGACCCTTTGCTTGATGGGCAGCCAAACCACGCCCCGCTGCTCCTCTCGTCTTCCTCCTGTGCTTGCTGTGCAGCAAATTAATTTCTAATATCTCGCATGAAAGAGTGAGTGGGGTACAGGGCTACGAGATGAGGCCAAAGAATTCTAAGAGACCACAGAACTGAAGTCCTAGGATATTTTGCCGTCTCTGGTGCTACGTGCCGAGAATAACAATACCATTATGGTGCCCACCACTGTCTCATGAAGGTCTCTCTTTCGCATCCGTCTGTCTCCTCGTCTCTCTGTCGGTCTGAATGCATATCTATAAGATGCGTTTTACCATGCGTTCGGTTGTGTTAAAACCTGTTGTTGTTGTTGTTGTGGCCCCCAGGTGCCTTGGCCCCTGGCCCCGGAAAAGGACGAGGGGCCAAGCGTAAGCAGCAGCAACAGCAGGAGGGGGCGACCGCAGGGGCCACCAAGAGAACACGCAGGTAGGAAGCAAGGATACACCCTCTGTAGGAGACATGGATACACCCTCTGTAGGAAACAAGGATACACCCTCTGTAGGAAACAAAGACACACCCTCTGTTACCAACCCCTACATGAGGCTGTAGGAAACAAGGACACACCCTCTGTTACCAACCCCTACATAAGGTAGCTAGGAAACAAGGAAACACCATCTGTTTCCAACCCCTACCTAAGGTAGCTAGGAAACAAGGAAACACCATCTGTTTCCAACCCCTACATAAGGCAGGTAGGAAACAAGGAAACACCATCCATTACCACCACTGCATAAGGCAATCTCATATTATGTGTTCGGGATTCTATTTGTAGTGAATGAAGCAGATGAAACAAGGTTGGTGTGTAAAGGCGTATTGCCTACATGGTATTTTTGCATAGCAGAGTTAGCCACCGAGCCGCCCCCAAAGACGACAGCCTTTAACCCTCTTGTCGTCCCCCCCCCCCCCTCCCCGACAGCGACCCTCTGTTCTCGGCCCAGCGCCTGCCCCCGCACGGCTACCCACTGGAGCACCCCTTCAACAAGGACGGGTACCGCTACATCCTGGCCGAGCCGGACCCCCACGCCCCGGACCCAGAGAAGCTGGAGCTGGACTGCTGGGCGGGGAAGCCCATCCCCGGAGATCTGTACCGGGCCTGTCTGTACGAGAGGGTGCTGCTGGCGCTGCACGACAGAGGTAGGGAGGCAGTGGACTTACAGAAGTCATGCTGATGCTAAGGTTGGGTCTCATTATGACAGGTAGGGAGGCAGTGGACTTGTAGCAGTCATGCTGCTGCTAAGGTTGGGTCTCATTATGACAGGTAGGGAGCCAGTGGACTTACAGAAGTCATGCTGATGCTATGGTTTACCTCTCATTATAACAGAGGTATGGAGGCATGGTACTTTCAGTAGTGATGATGCTGCTATGGCTGGGTCTCAATACTTGATGATGGTGGATATTCATTTTCTTTATCGGACAAACATAACATATTAAAATACTGAACACGAGCAGAAAACACTGTAATTCCCAGGCAGAACGTATATATGACTGGATCTGTGTTCATCGTGTGTTTTTTTATTTTTTATTTTTATATGATTTATTCCTCCAGCGCCACAGTTGAAGATCTCTGACGACCGCCTGACTGTGACCGGGGAGAAGGGCTACTCCATGGTGCGGGCGTCCCACGGCGTGCGGAAAGGGTCCTGGTACTTTGAGGTGTCGGTGGACGAGATGCCCCCAGACACGGCAGCCAGGCTGGGCTGGTCACAGCCGCTCGGTCAGTACATACAAACAACAAGCAAAGAGAGAGAGACGCAGACACACACACACACACACACACACACACACACACACACACACACACACACACACACACACACACACACA
>JAOPJO010000078.1:8626124-8636253 GCA_027123675.1 Molva macrophthalma | reverse complement strand
TGTGTGTGTGTGTGTGTGTGTGTGTGTGTGTGTGTGTGTGTGTGTGAGAAACACAAAGCTACTTTGGTGTGTGTGGGTAGTTTAAACACCAAGCTGTTCATTGTCTGTGTCAAGTGTGTTTATGTGGGTGACGCTAATCTCTGCCCTCCCCTCTAGGCTCTGATCAAGTTCAAGAGCTACCTGTACTTTGAGGAGAAGGACTACGTGGATAAGGCCGAGAAGAGTCTCAAGACCATCACCCCCAGCCGGGTCAGCACAAATCCACACCCGCCTTCATCACTACCTCCTCTTCCCCTCCACCCTAGTCTCACAAATCAGACTTTAGATTCATATCCCAGTCTAATGGCAGGCAAAAGTCTTATTCCCCGGGCCCTACCCCGTATCATCCCTACCCTTAGCCCCTATCATCCCCACCCCTACCCTCCGTCATCTCCACCCATACCCTCCGTCATCTCCACCCCTAGCCCCATCATCTCCACCCCTACCCTCTGTCATCCCTACCCGAAACCCTGAGTCATCTTGATCCTGTCATCACCACGCCCTCTTCTCTGTAATGTTTTACCGTCTGTCTTGACCTCAGTGGACTCTGTGTTGATGGTTGCTGGTGTTTGGTTATATTTCCCTATCTTCATCAGATGGTGTTCTACAAAAACGGGGTGAGCCAAGGAGTAGCGTACGAGAACCTGTTCGAAGGCCTCTATTTCCCTGCCATCTCACTCTACAAGAGCTGCACGGTCGGTACTCTGGTGCTTCTGGTGTCGTTATCTAGTTATTGTCTGTGTGGTTTCTAGGTAGTGAAGGGGGTTCATTGCGGATCAAAACCCAGTGCATTTCGTCTGTCAAATACGCCCTAGATACTAGACTATCCTGCTCCTGGTAGGTACGTTTGAAGAAGCTTACACAGGAAATAAAATGTGTTGTTGGTACTCAGCAAGCCTAACCTTTGGTTAGGTAAGAAACCTGATCTTAGTCTAACTGTGTGTAACCTTAATCCCTTTTCAAGTTTGCATTTTGTTGTTTTGTTCCAGGTGTCTGTCAATTTCGGGCCACAATTCAAACACCCTCCTAAAGACATCAAATACCAACCGGTGAGTAGATCTAAAATACAAACACTCGTTTAACCACATGTAGAGCAAAGCATAAGCATACGATTTTAGAAGCCCAATCCCTGACTCTCCGTTCGTTTAACCCGCCATTCATTCTCCACCCCACCCCCCCCACCCCCCGGCGCTTTTTCAAGATGAGTGACATGGGCTGGGGGGCGGTGATCGAGCACACGCTGGCGGACATGCTGTACCACGTGGAGACGGATGTGGACGGCCGCCGGAGCCCCCCGTGGGAAGGCTGAGCGGACCCCTCCTCCCATACCCAGTACCCAGTCATACTCGACGTCCACTCAAATCACCAGAAATATTTTGGTGCTCTCTTTTTGCTAGAAATGTGTTATTTACTTTTATGTGTCACACTGTTTCAAGACATTCTGGTGTGGTTTCATGTTCCATGTGACGTTCTCTGGGTGTATGGTTTTGGCCAGCTGAGCTCGCTTCCATTTTTAAAAACATCTATTCCTCTCTAGACCGATCCAATCTATTGGAGACTAGGGGCCTTTTGATTGTTTTAGTTACTTGCAGTCGTTGTTTTGTTATATTCTGGGTTGAATAAAGTTTCTATCTGTGAGTTCTTGGTTTCTGTATTCAGGTGAACTGAGAAAAACAAAAAAAACGGGCATTTGATAGTAAGCATTGGGTGTTATAAAGTCATGTTTTTAATGATTTAACTGCTTTAAAAAAACACACTTTGTTACATATGAGTTTGAGATATTACATAAACCATTTCTTGCCTCAACCAATAAAATAAAAAAAGAAGGCCATTCGGTGAACGCTGTAGTCCAAACACCGTGAGTCCATTCATCTGGCGTCGTCATGCCAACGCTCTTAGCAGTTGAGCTACGCAAACACAACCCATATTAGCATACGGGTTTGCGATGGAAAGGTTCGAATGTCTCTTCCGTCACAGTCGAGCAGCCCCGGGGCCAGACGGGTTCATCCTGCAGTGTTTTGAGTGAACTCTAGAGGGCAGAGCTGACAAGTTTTCGCTCCAGCCTGGGAGTGAGGGAGAGCAGGATGGGTTTGCCCTCCTCGGGTGATGCTGTCACTTCCAACTGTTGTGGAGAAACGAGAACAGTAGAGTATTCAAACCGGTCACCTGTCATGCGAATGGTGTTACAGGGCTGCTTTGGGGCTTTTTGCTTTGGGGCTTTTTGGCTTTTGTGTGCCGCGTCGGTGACCTGACCTGTTGTTTACGGGAGAACTTTTGAATTTTTGAACTTGTATGCATGCTCCTGTTTTTTGGTTTCAATGTAGTTGAATGTGTATTGTTTGGATGTGATAACTGGTAGTGCAAGTCATTAGGGGCCCGCTCATGTTGGTGTGTCCGCTACTAAGTTATGGACAAAATATTAAGTCGCTTAACCTAAAGAGATGGACAACAGGATCGAACAACGTAAAATAACCATATCACAGAGGAATGCATCCATCACACACCTACCGAATAATAAAAAAAGAATTCAAAAGTATATTAATAGACATCTCCAAGTCAGCTTATAAACTAAGTCTCGAAGGATAATAGGGGTGTGGTCTGAATCCCCGCTTTTGTGTAGTTTGTACTTCCTCAAAGTCCGGAATGCTGTCAATAGGCTTTGTCACGGTAATGCGTCTGGTCTGGCTTGACATGTGAGTGTATGCTAATTGGTTACTACGTAGCCAGTAGGAAAAATCCACCCATTTAATCGGGCGTGAAGGAACATGGAAACGGACTGAGATACTTGAGATTGCAATGGATTTCATGGAACATCATTTTTGGATGCTTACTGCACACTTTGATAACCCGTAATACATAATTATAGGTAAATTGCGGATTCTGTTGTCTGTTGTCATCACTTTAATGCAAATGGATGCGTTGTTTGCCACTTGATCTACCATTTTATTGGACAGTTCACATTCTGTCAGCACTGGTGGACTTTTGTTTAATTCCATCTCCGGGTTAGGCAACATTGTAAACACCCACACGCACCTCGACAAGAGCGGTGATGCCCAACCTGGCGTTGACGCAGGTCATGTGACAGACACTATGCCCATCAGTCCATTTTGGACTGGGGTTCTTCTCACCTGTCTGCGGCAGAAGCGTTCCCGTAAGTTCCGTTTGCTCTGGCTCCCGGGAATGGGGATGTTGGACCAGTCCAGGTCTGGGGTGCAAGAGCCACGAGGACCGAACTGGTTCAGCTCTTTGAAGCACCCCGTCTCGATCATCTTCAGAGGAGGATGGCAGAAGAAAAGTGAACTCGCAAATAATAATGGGCAGGATAGTGTAGTGGTTAGGATGTTTTACTGAGTGTCTATGGTTCATACAGAGTGCAGGGGCACAGATGCAGCTAATCCTGCAGTACTTCATAAATAGGAACATTGAAAGTAAAGCGATTTCTCTAGGTTCGCCATCAGATTTTCACTGTTTTAAAATGTTTTCTTTCATTTGCGGGGAACTGCAACATAACATATCAATCTGTACCATGCAGATGATCTGGACACTGGAGACGCATTAGAGGCGTTAAGGAAATGTGTTGTATGTGTTTCAGGGATATCCGATTGCCCGAAACGCATGTTAATGCCAGGTGTAAAGGAGACTTGGATCTCAGACGGTGTGTCTCTCACCTCGTTCTGCCAGTTTATGGTGACGCTGCCCGTGTTGAACTTGCTGTAGAAGTGGTCGTCGACCTGGTCCAAACTGACCCCTTTGACGGTGGAGAACTCATCGATGTCCTGCACGTCGCTGCAGTACACCAGTTTGGGCTGCAGGAGGATGTAGCAGAGGAGAGGAGTGATTAGGGAGGGGAGGTGATTAGACAGGAGCGGTGGAAGAAGCTACAGGCTGTGTACTCTAAATTGATGGATATTGGTCTGGTCTGAATCCTAGAGTGATTTTTCATAAAATGTCCCGAGTGATGGCAATCAAGCCAGCCTTTGCTTTGCACAATGTTGTTTTGAGCTGCACAGATATAAATATTTACTGTGTGGCATGAAATCTCCTGGGCTAAGTTCATCAATCCATACCGTTAACCTAAATTGTCAAGTTAAATATGCTCGAATTTGAGTAGTTCCGTTTACATCAGGTTTAAATGGAGGCTCCACAAGCCCGGCCTCCAACATCCTGAAATTGATGGTGTTGAAGAAGGGATGTGACTGCACATCGGCCGCTCCTGATGGCTGGCAGCCCAGCCTATATTCCGGGTCTCTAGTCAGGAGCTGTAAAAAAAAGTTGAATTTTGAAAACAATGTAGTTCCTAGCAGTAAACCATGTGTATGATACAAGTAGGCCTTCACTGTATTGCCTTCCACTGTCTGAAAGACAACATGGATTTTTTTTTTTTTACCCAGACATCTAGTCTGCTTGGTTGTGAGGTCTCACCGAGTGACACAGCTCTTTGGTCTGGGTGTTGAAGGATTTTGAATGATACTCGATTTGCCCAGCTCGAATCCGTCTCTCCATCTCCGCCTTCTTCGCATTTTCTCCTCGTTCCCGAAACGGTGGCCGCCCTGCGGTCATCTCGTATACCAAGCACCCTAGTCCCCACCAGTCAGGGCTCATCCCATAATACTTGTCGTCAATCACCTCTGGAGCTATGGGAACAAATACGAAAAAAAGATGGTTTAATTATGTGATCATGTGTTTTTTGCAATGGTTAAGGGACCTCTATTATACCACCAGGTGTGATCGTTAATTAGCTTTTACAAGCCGTTTAAAAATCGACTCGATAGCGACATCACAAATGGGAGGCTACACCCAGATGATTGACGGATGGATCAGCCCATGAGTTGGCACAGTCCACGGGGTAGGCTGGTAGGTAGATCTATTTTGAAATAGCTTGTAATGTGGCTCATTAGCATCACACCTGGTGGTAAAAAGGGGGCCCTTTAAGTGAGTGCAAAAGACTGCATGTTTGCAATGCAATTAACTATGTTCATTATTATTATGGGATGTACCTACCCATGTAACCCATAGTACCCACTCTTCCTCGCACAAGACTCCCTTCTTCCAGCTCGACGGCCAGTCCCAGGTCTGAGATACGAATGTGTCCTGCCATAAAGACAGAGCAGAGCAAACTTCTGTTAGAAAAATCAAGGTTAATGATGACTAGTGTGGTTGTACAGGTTTTTTTGCATTGTCAAAAGGTTTTTGTAAGCCATTCCTACACATCAACATAAGTATGTACGTAAGACAGTACATTTGGTTAAGTTTGTATTAACTTCAGCAGACGGTGATCGATCAAGGCATAGAATTAATAGTGGCGCAACGACAACAATTGTTATCTGTTAGTCTAATTAATATCATGAGTTGTGGTCAAGTCGGAATTAGTACGTATTAGTATATAGAATGTCAAACATGCTGTGCTAAAGGGACTGACAGTTATGTTTATGGAAACATTATTTCCCAAGTAGCAACATCATTCTATAAATAGCATTCACCACACCCAACACATCCTTTTATTTCCTGAACCTTACACTGCCAGCAAACTGCCAGCATATATTTTAACAGAACTTCCTCATGGGGCTGCTTAACAATGCACACGCTGAAGGTATTCACTGCACTGTTAGTCAGTTAGCATGCGCAGACTATGCTAGTAGTCAGCCGCTGTCATTGAGTAGTAAAAAGGTTTGTACTTATGTTACCCAAGATAGCTTAGAGAGGTTTGTGTTTTGTACAAATTGGTTGTAGTAGGAGAGCAGTATCAGAGTTCAGTGTCAGGTCACAGAAAACCCGCTTTTACAAAGACTTAGTCTGATTTTGTTTTTGATTGGGACACGAATTGAAAGTGGTTTGACCGTGGTATTAGCGATCGAAACTCTTGACATATCCCTGCCCCTAAATGCGCTCGTATCGACCCTTTTCACAGAGGCGTCATCGTAGGAAAAACACAACAGGTGTCGCTCATTACACTAATTATGGATCTGCTATTTGTGTACCAGGGAACAGGTAGTAGTCTAAACTAGTTTAGTCTACTACCTGTTCCCTGGTACATAAAAGAAGCAGACCATGATTACCGTTATGATCTACACTTTGAATAACTGGCCCAGTACCCTAAAAGACAGATGTTAACAAAAGATGGATCATGTGCCAAATACGTCTTCTAAATGTTGACAAACAGAATGATGCTGAAGGTGTACAGAATGTCAATGATCAGAAACTATGAATCTTCAATTGCAAACATACCTGCCTTTTTTTCAAAAAAGACAATATGCTTTTGTTCTTTATAAGCAGTGGTGTGTGTTTAAACACTACCAGTGGTTTACATTGTTTTATATATTAGACTTCTTACCTGCAATTTTGAGTATGGACCTTCATGTGTTATAATATAAGTGTATTATGCCATCATCCAACTAAAGAGGAATGCTATTTGCTAAAATTTATGTTTTTACAAAACATACATTTTTAGACTGTACATACCATTGTCATCCAAGAGAATATTTTCTGGTTTCAGGTCCCTGAAATGGGAACATGAAATTAAAATCAATAAGAAAGGCGAGATTGATTTGTGAAGACCACACATTTGTACATACTGCACATCTCTTTTTGTGTCCGGATTTGGCCACTTCTTCAAGGTTGGTGGCCCTTTAGTGCACCGTATGCAAATTTTAAAGTAAAATACCAAAATAGCCAACCAGGGTTTTCACCAGCAAACAAAATATGCCAACATTTGGTAAACAAAACTAATCCGAATTCCTTCAGGTGTTCTTGACCTGATAAGGACTAACCACCCAAACACCTGTATGGTCACATTCCTTTTTCTGTCACAATTTTGGCACGATTTCACAGTTCAATGTTCCTAAAAATAAATGTTACTTCAATGAAAAGGTATAGTGTTTTTCTTTGTTCAACCGTAGACTAAAAAATATTGTCTGTGACGTCACCCATTGGTTTATATTTATCATTATGAGGTTGTGGATCCACATTTTTTCTCGGACCGTTGCCATTTTGACATGAAGACGAACCACCCACTGAGATCCTAATCGAACGAAGAAAACATTCATTGGCTTAGTATGACGAGAATGAAGGCCACCACGTTCAAGGGAATACACGCTAGTCTCTTCTGCCTGAGACTTGGGACGGTCATGGTTCTAACCCCAAGGTCGGAAAAAACACTTCAAGTCACTTTCTGAACGAAACGGACCATGTGGCGTACCTGTAGACTATGCCCTTCTGGTGCAGGTGATGGAGGCCACAGCAGACCTCTGCAGCGTAGAACTGCACCCGCTCCTTGTCCAGGCCCATGGAGCCCATGTTGTAAATGTGGAAGCGGAGGTCCCCTCCGTTCATGATGGTCAGCACCATGCACAGGGAGTTCTTGGTCTCGTAGGCGTAGGCCAGGCTCACCTACGGGAGAGGGAGAGAGAAAAAGGCATTGCATGTGAAGGATGTCACCACTGCTCATTCATTCACATTGAGATTGGAGGTTGAATAAGGACCGCTCAAATGAAGGCCAACGAAGGCTGATGGATAGATGAGGCCTGCCTTCAATAAGTGTCATTTTCAGTTGGGATTATTATTATTTTTAGTAGAGTAGATGGTTAGACAGATGGACATGGTCGAAAGATAGACAGATCAATATTTGTTCATCCCCAAGGAAAAAAGGTGTATCAGCAGCACACATCAATACAAAAATAACCCAAATAGAAATGAGTGACAATAGACAATGTAATGTATGAAAAATGAGAAGTATTGACAAATCGTACCACAAATCTGCTGTTGACCTTCTCCAGGATCAGTTTCTCATTGAGAGCCATGGTCTCTCCTCTCCTCTTCTTTACGTGGGTCTTCTGCAGCTTCTTGCAGGCGTACATCTTCCCTGTGGCTCGTACCTGGCATGCCCACACCTGTAGACCGTAACAGAAAAGGTGAGCAATCAATCAAACAGCTCATTAACTAGTGAGTATTAACTAACCTGGTGCCCTCATATTTCAAAAACACAACTGTAGGCTACATACAGCCTTTACAAAAAAATCCCAGCCCCACTGATTCTTAATAATTACAGACCATTTCCAAACTTCCCTTTTAAGTCTAAAGTATTACAGAAGGTCGTCTATCACCCTTTGGCCAACTTCCAATAAGGTTTTTGTTTGGGTCATAATACAGAGACGGCCCTGGTTAAGGTCTCGAATTACTTTCTTCTGGCTGCAGATAGTGGTCTCAGCTCAATTTGAATTGTCATTAAACTTTCCGCAGCTTTCGACGCTAGTGACCCTAACATTTGTAGTGATCGTCTAACAAATTGTGTAGGTATTTCTGATTCTTCCCTTGGTTTGTCTCCTATCTATCCAATCGTAATTTCTCTGTTGATTCAGGTAATCGTGTGTCATTGACTGTCAGAGTTAATGAGTGAATGAACTCACTGAAGGGAAAATAATACTTCCAATTTTTGCCTCACCTGATTGGCTGCCTGTCTTATCTAGAATATAGAATACATTTTTAAATCCTGTTGTTCCTTTAAAGCTTGTCATGGCCTAACCCCTCAATCCTTCTAGATCTCCTAGTTGACCATT
Source organism: Molva macrophthalma (assembly GCA_027123675.1). NCBI lineage: Eukaryota > Metazoa > Chordata > Actinopteri > Gadiformes > Lotidae > Molva > Molva macrophthalma. The sequence continues at coordinate 8,627,662 of JAOPJO010000078.1, read as the reverse complement.
AACCGCTGCACAGCCGAAGACCTGTTATTTGTCTCAAAAACGAGGCACAAATCTTAAAGCAATCATGCCTTTGCCATCTGGGCCCCAAAGTGGAGGGTAATATCTTTTTCCCGTTATTCTTCTCTGGTTTAATAAAGGTTATATAAAAAAATAGCCCAGTGAAAGACCCATCTTTCCAGAAAAGTTGCAATGTTTAACTAGCTCGTAGCATAAAATAACCTAGACATATCTGTAGTAAATGCTGATTGATAGTAATTACAATAATGTTCTGTAAAATGTCATCCTATAACTGATATATTCGACAATAAAAGAAACGCTGGCCAGTCCGTACCCCTCTCACTTTACAAGAATTGTACAATCGACACTCCCAAAAACCCGCTCACTCCACCCAGCCAGCCGGCTACGCTAGTTTGTGTCATACAGTTGCACAGCCAGTTAGAGTGGACAGATTGTTATTGAGTTTTTTATTCTGAAATACTCCCACCTACTAACATGTAGGGGCTCAAACTATTCTTTCCTATTGCCTTTCTGTGATGTTGCTTTTGTTCTGTTTTTGTTGTTCGTCTTCGTGTTACAGAGGAAGAGTAGGAACAAAACAGCTCACCGATGGCAACGTGAAAGATAACTTTGTGTTACACTACGATCTAGGTGCAAGAAGGTTTCGTGACCAGGCAGTTCAAATCGTAACTGAAAGGGTCAGACCTTCAAATTGTCACCTGTAGGCATCGTTGAGCAAGATGCCTAACCTGCTTGCCATGTATCTGAACTGCTGTAAGTCGCTTTGGATCAAAAAGCTCTTAATGACTTAATGACTGATTTAATGACTGTGGTGCAACAATGTTCAGAAGACACGTTGCTTAGGCGGTGTCATGGTCTTACCTCTCCGAAGCCGCCCTTCCCCAGCTGTCTGTATTGCCTAAAGGTGCGCTTGGTTATCGTCTGCCTTGAAAACACATGGAAACGGGGGGGCGGGGTTGTTAGAACTTATCATAAAGTTACCATTTTCCTCAATCAGAAGTAAGCATGGGTGGCTTGTGATATGTGAAAAATATATATATGGTTGTTTTTAACCAGACATGCAAGCCTGACGGACTGCTGCAAACTGGGTGTATGAAAGTAAATATAGCTCAGACGGCTTCTGGTATTTTTTTGGATAGAAATAAGTAATAGTATTGTAATCACATCACCAGTGCACTAAAAGCCTCACTTTTACTGAAAATGAATCTCTAAACTAATTTCATCAATGGAGAAAAATGGGAGAAAATTGTCAGTTGAAACAAACACTGCAGATATCTAAAAAGTATCTCACTATTAAACATGTTACATAGGCCCTTTCCCTCACGGATAAAATGGTAACATTAAAACATTGAATATGTATATTCCGTACTGACCTCTCTAACTTCTTCCACTGCAGGAAGCGGTCGAAAAACATGCTTTCCTGGTACTCGAGGAATGGACCATCACTCAGGTGCTTGTGGAGGTCTCTGATCACACACACACACACACACACACACACACACACACACACACACACACAC
>JAOPJO010000078.1:8521285-8531955 GCA_027123675.1 Molva macrophthalma | reverse complement strand
GTGTGTGTGTGTGTGTGTGTGTGTGTGTGTGTGTGTGTGTGTGTGTGTGTGTGTGTGTGTGTGTGTGTGTGGTCTTGCCTGCGTATGTGCGTTTGTCTATTTCCACTCTGTATGATATACTGCCACACTTTCCAAGCCATCTAACACATGTGATTGTCTGGGGGAACGTGGCTGTCTGTCAAAGTGCTCCATCTCCATCTTCTCCTTGTTGTTGTTGTCGTTATCGTTGTTGTGTGTTTTAGGGCCGGCCGTGTGTCTGAGCCTGGGGGCCGGGGCTGTGTTTGTGTCCTTAACAGGCTAGCAAACAGGCCCATTAGAGATGAAAGGCTTCGAATTGAGCCAATAAAAGAGGAGCTCCGCGGGGAGTCTGTTACCCCACAGACAGCCGCTCGGAGACTGGGTGGGGGGCAGTGAGTAGCACGTCCTCTCGGGGTTGGACTCCCCCCCCCCCCCCCGCCACAGACACAGACAGATCAGTCTGGGAGTCTGTTTGTCTGTTTGTCCTCTGTGCTTCATCTATTTGGTAAAGTATTTGTTAGAAAAGGTTGGGGGGGGGGGCATACTTTTTTTTTAGGTTGCATTCGTCACTCAAAGGCTGACCCGCACGCACCCCTCCGTAGACACATGTGTGTGCACACGGACACACACACAAACACACAGAGGAATGCATTGTAAAACATGAGTGATTACTGTTAAACATTAAAGATGTCTTTTTTAACTTTCATTCTCTCAATCCTGTCCCTCTCTCTTTCGCTGCCCCTCTGTCTGTAGACCCTTAAGACTATGCTGTACAATGTAACTGATAGGTATCAGTAGTGTTCCTGAGAGGGTTGGGCTGAGAGTCTTTGATGTGACGTCTGGTGAGCAGACAAGATGCGGACAGGGAAAGACTCTGGCTGAAAGGGAAACGGCAATAACTGCAGAAAGGGAGAACCATTGTTAGGCCCTACCAACAAACTGAGCCAAAAACAATCTATACATAACCTTTTAGTAAAAAAGGTTTATGAATTTATATTACTCTCGAAAATGTTAGTGCTAAAGCATAATATTAAAAAATTACACAAGATCAACCTCTCACACACACTCCTCAATGTCACATTCCCTCAAAGCATTGCGTTTGAACAGCCAACATGACCTTACACTCAATTAATATTTTTTCGTTATTCCTTTAAAATAAATTATATTAATTGTGAAATTATAAACAGGGCTCGTTTCTGGCGCCACCATTCCTAAAATGGAATCAGTTTCAGTTGAGGTACTCTTAACTATTGTCTCTCTATCATAGCTCTGAGAGGGGATCATGGGATCAAGTCAATTGGTCTGCCATTGAGGTGATAACGCGTAATAAGTGGCTGTATGATCCCACCCTGTGACAAGACCCAAAGCCTTCGCTTTTAGACTACTATCCCGGAGACCAGTCGGAAGACCAAGGACATGTATTTTGTGTGTAAATCGTGTAAAGGGGGTGGGGGGGGGCGTTTAGGGATTAATCCGTTCAGTCTCAAAACGGTCCTCATTGATAAGATAATTGGAGTGCTCGCAGCGCCTGAATAGATCCGGGGGCACTGTGCTCTGCTATGCTATCTGCTCCGCTCCCAGACGGCTGTCTCCGGGGAACCAGTGACGGCCGGTGCTAATAGCTCATTAAGAATACCGGCCACTTCAAAGGCACGAGGAGGCTTTGATACCTACAACGCCCAAGTGACGCCCGAGACGCAGAAAAACAGGCGCAACGCGCGGAATGTATAGTTTTCTATTTTCCCACAAATCAGCTACTGAATCAATGTGCTTTGTTGATTTTTGTACTAAGAAAAAGTTGATTTAAAGGCCTATAGCCGGTTTTATAGGCATATGTAGCCTACATGAAACAAGGAAACTCAAAGTTCAAATATTATTGCAAATTCATCAATTCTCACCTTAAAAAAAACTGTTTACGCTTTATGGATCGTACTTCAGGGAGCGATTACTAATTCCCTCCCACAAATAAGCAGCACATTAAAGGTTGTTTCAAATGAGGGATTTGGATTGCATTTAAGCCACTTAAGTCATTTCATATGTGGTAGGATTCTATAATAGCATCAAATGGCAAGTTGAATGCTCTGACTTTAATGACCAATGGCATAATACCTGGCTAGATGGATCATCAGAGGATCAATTCAAACAAACCAGCCCCCTTTTTTTTTACAGTTGGAAAGACCCTCATACACAAAATATGTCTACATTTAGGACATACAACCAAACAAAATAAAGATCAAATTAAACATTTAAACTTGCAGACAGACACTGACTGGATGTTTAAGACGAATACACAAATACACAACACACACACACACACACACACACACAGAGACACACAGACGCAGACTACAGTACAGTATTTACAACAGAAGAGATAGTGGCATCAGATGAGGGGCTGCGTCTAGTGTCTTGTCTCTTTTAAAAGGATGGTGGGGGGGGGGGGGGCTGGTAGACTTGCTGGAGCCGTAGGTAACAGCCTCATTGAGGGTGATTGTAACATCTTAATTACTCTAGTTGTGAAAACTAAAGGAGGGGAGGGGGAGAGAAGGGAGGACAGGAGGCTTTGATCCTTGACTGAGGATGTCTTTAAAAAAAAAAGAGAGAAAAGGGGAAGGGGTTGCCCTGGGAATAAAGAGGCAAAGCCCATGAGCTGCAGGCCACTTCCAACTACTTCTCTCTGTGTGTGTCTCTCTCTCTGAGGACACTGGACAACACACACTGAGGATTTACTTGCCTTTTTTGGATCCAGCTTTTCATTCCTTTGAATTCACCCAGAGAAAATCCAAGCGATTCAAATTTTTTGTGATTCTCATCTGAAAAAGTGTTTTGGAGTGATATCTAGAGTTGCATTGTGTCTACGAGAAGCACCGCTTTGTGACAATGAGGGGACACTTCTCTATCGAGTGGATGGCCAAGAGCAGCCTGTCTGCAGAATCAGGGAGCCCGTCGGTCTCCACCACCTCCACCACAACCACCACCACCCCAGGATTCAGCACCTCAGGAACGCACTCTGAGACCCTGCCTGGCTTCTACTGCAGACCCAGGCCCCACACGACTCGGCCTAGCCAGGAGGCCAGCAGCGGCCCTGCAGTTACCCACGACGTCTCCTCCAACCCTTCCTTCCCCACCAAAGAGGCCGGAATTTTCAACCAGGAAATCCCTCACAAGAGTAACAACCAACAAGGTACATTCAAATGTGAACCACTTCACTAAGATCACGTTAAACAGATGAATTACCAAATTGCTAGAGATTTTTACATTATGAAAGTCAAAGTTGAACTCTCCTCCTGCGAGTGGCGGATCACAGAATGAATGAGTGAATTAACAGATTAAAGTGGTGAAAGCTCATGTTGATTAAAGATGGAGTTGTACAAATTTGAGTAAATTCGGTGTATAATAACTCCTTTCTCTCCTCCTTCCAGTGACGGAAACGGAGACAGGTTTCAGCAGTGGCACGGAAGAGGAGACCTCCGGATACGAGAGCGAAGGAGGTCGCTCCCTCTCCTCCTCCACCTCCTCCTCCTCCTCCTCCTCCCCGGTGCCTCTCCCCCACAGCCGGGGCCTCCTCCCACCTCCCTCCCCTCAGTCCAGGAGGCCCCGCACGGCCTTCACGGCGGAGCAGGTCAACAGCCTGGAGCGGGCCTTCAAGAAGAACGCCTACCTGGGCACCCAGGACAAGTCAGAGCTCTGTCGAAAACTCAACCTCTCCGACAAACAGGTAGCAGTCCTGCACTTGATCAACCATTCATACAAGACCACCTTATTCAGCCTCAGATGTTAATTCATACACGCAATCAGCATTAAGTATGACTCTCATTCATGGTTATCTGTAAGTAGTACTTTTGATTTTGGTTTAGTTAAGTAGATGCTTTTTGCTTTTAGAAACATGTCAGTAAGAAGCCAATAGGGTGTTAGGACATCTTGCTATAAGATGCCTACAGGTTAGGCTATGGACGTTGGGGGTTGGTACCCTGTGCCACTATTCACATCAAACACTAATCACTAGACAATCCTGCCCCCAAAAAATAGCAATGCACACGGTATGAAGATGTTGGATGTGCGAATCACCAGAGATGAGGACACGGATATCTGTTATTATTCGAATTTCACGTTAACCTAACCTCTTCTGTTCCCCCCGACCAGATCCGGAACTGGTTCCAGAACCGGCGCATGAAGCTGAAGCGGACGGTGCAGGACGCACTGGCCCACGCCTGCCAGGCCCACGTGGTGGCCTCCCAGTTCCTGCACTACCCCGACCTTCCCGGGTACCGGCCTGCGCCCTACCCCCGGTTCACCGCCTCCCCGCCGTTGCAGGAAGTCCAGTCCTCTATCGCTCAGCGCCACCTCCACCCGTACGGCCACCCCACCGCCACCGCCACCGCCCTGCCCAGGGACTCTGGGTTCTTCCACCACCAGTACCCTGCCCTTCCAGCGGGGATGGTGCTGCCCAATTCGGCGCCCGGGCATCTGATGGCAGGGTACCCGGGTCAATACCCCACGCAGCATTATTAACTGTGCTGTTGAAGGAGTGGGGGAGGGTGCAATAGCTAATCCAGGTCATCTGAATGAAGCAATTTCATCAATTGAATCTCATCACTCCACTGTTTTATGAATGGATATCTTTAATCAAATGCATAAAAGAATGGAATGTATTGTAGAGATTTTATAAAAGTTATAACTGGACCTTTTATATGTTGTTTGGGTATCGTGCAATAATGTATTGTTTCATGTTTTGCTTAAGTTGATAGGCCTATTTTTGTTGTATTTAAAGTTGAAATTGTAAATTGGTTGTGTTTATCTCTAGTTTGTCATTGTGTGTTTTGAAATGTGTAACTGCAATAAAAGAGTCTAAGAGTTATGTTTGTAAAAACAATAGTTGCCTTTGTCCTACGTGTCTCTCATACATATTTCCAATATGAGCAGATAATATAATATAACACGAAAGGAAGTGCGCTTTATGTAGTGTTACATCTTTGTTTAAATAACATGATTATTTTACTACTCAGTTTTGACTCAAAGATGAAGTGTGTAGGATTGTAGTGGCATCTAGCGGTGAGACTGTAGATTGCTACAAACTAAATACCTACGGTGGCGTCTACTGGCCTGTAAGGTTCCAGTAGGTATTCCAAAATAATGTAATCGTCTACGACAGCTTCAAATAGCCAGTTGTGCCGTTCCTAGATAGATTCATAAATTGTATTAACTTATTTATTCTCTAAAACTATAGGTCAGAGGTTACAAGTAAAACAGTAATCAGCAATGAATTAATTAATTAAAAATGTGTCCTCTCTAAGGCCGTTTGTCCGTTCTGGCTTGCTGTAGAAATATGGTGGTTCATTATGACTTGCTTTGTGGAAGGAGAACCTACTTAGATATAAAGGGCTAATTCAAAGGTAATAAAAACATAACGGTTCTTAGTTTCATGGGATTATACACTAATCAAACGATTTATTTACTTTATAATCCATTTCTGCCAAGTCCGTTCCGCAAGTTGCCACCAAATCATACGCACTACACCTTTAATATAAAGGTGCAGTGTGGCCCAAGCTTGTTTTTAGTGGTATTCAAACCTGAATCGTTTTTTCCTTTCTTGATGAAATACCCTTTCGATTAGATTTACATTAGGTTCAGGCAATAATTAAAGGGACTGAGATTACACTGCCCAGCTCTAACATATAAGATCACCATGTAGACAAATTGTAGGCCTATAATGGATCAATTGAATGCCATATATTGGTCTGAAATAATACGACTAATGAACTAATGAAACTTTCTTACCTGTGTGTTCAAAATAAGCCTAAGCTCAACAAATGAATGTAGTAATAAGAGATGAGGTAATGCAATTGCCGTTGGAATAATTACTGTCACATAAAAGCAAGCAATGACACACTCACTTTCTAATGAGTCGCGTGACGCTGTGGGTTGGAGCAGCGCCAGTGAAGTAGCTCCACCGTGCAGACATACTGAGTATTGCGCCACACAATTTTCAAGGTGAAATGTAACCAACTGAAAGGCAACACTAATGTCATAAGTAGCAAGCCAATAAGCTCTAAAATACCAAATCATAACACAACGCTGGATTATGAATACATAAGGGATTGCATATATTATAAATATACATTGTATGAGCAAAGTAATATAATCGTATGAGTTATGTAAATACAAATATTTAACAAAAATGGATTTGTGTGGACGGATGGAAACCATCTATTCCATAAACGTTCTATCACATGCTTAAGACAGGATAATCATATTATGTTATAGAGAAACTGAATTAACCAATAACTTTGAAAGGTTAGATAACTAACTAACTATGCTTGAAGGTTGCATCATCATGCAGCCAATAAGGGGGTGTTTACTCGTTTATTGCCGAAGTTACAAAGACCATGCATAATCAATATATATATAAACTATTGGCAATGAACATTGTACAACCTATTCATATCACTCTACCTAGTGGATGTACGGGTGAGTATGTTAGTAATGTAGATGTAATCATTCAGATTGTTTTCTGGGCCTACATCTATTGGTGTGGTTATCACCTTCATATCCGTTTTATTTAACTCCCACCATGTGCGTTTTAGAACTGTTTGTCTGTGCAGTGATGTACACCTAAAACCTTCCTAGACTACAAAGGCTATAGAGAATGTAGTCACGTTTTTTATTGGTCTTGATTGTATTACATCAAAATGAGGGTCTTCGTGGGGGCATTTTAGAGTACTAAAAAAAGTGGACTAATGTATAAGTTTGGGATTGAGTGTGAAAGTTGTGTTACATCGAATAGATATATGTAAAATAGATCAAGAAGATCGATAATAATTTGCTATTTAACCTTTTATGTTATATGGTTTCGGTTATCTATCTCCTCTGATACAACTATGACAATAACGGAGCAACTGTATGCTACAATGTTATTCTAAATATGTTTAATGACTCCTAAATATCATAACAAGTACATTAGTTGCAGAGAAAAAATAAAAGTTGTGTGACGGTGTAACCGGAAGCTCGAGCTACGCCAATGGTCAACGAGATAAACTGTAAGTGGGCGTGATTGGCAACATACATTGACCAATGGCCGAGCCGATTCTGCGTGTACTGTGTTGGGTAGGCCAACGGAGGGCCAATGAGAGGACCGCTAACTGATAGGAAAGAGCGTACAGTGAGCGCCAGCAAAAAAAAGCAGAAACTGAATGGTGGTGCTGAAGATGGCGGATTGTGACAGTGGGAGCGAACGCGGTGGTAGCAGCGGAGGGGGAGGCGGTGGAAGCGGGTTCCAACACTTTCAGCGGGACCAGGAGACCCAGGAGTTGGCCTCCAAGCGTCTTGACATCCAGAACAAGCGCTTCTACCTGGACGTCAAGCAGAACAACAAGGGCAGGTTCATCAAGATCGCCGAGGTGGGGGCAGGCGGCTCCAAAAGTCGGCTGACTCTGTCCCTCTCGGTCGCAGCGGAGTTTCGCGACTATCTTGGGGATTTCATTGAGCATTACGCCCAGCTGGGGCCCAGCAGCCCAGAGCAAATTGCCCAGTCCAGCGTGGGGGAAGACGGCGGGCCGAGACGAGCGTTAAAGAGCGAGTTTTTAGTTCGGGAGAATCGAAAATACTACCTCGACCTGAAGGAGAATCAGCGGGGGAGGTTCCTACGAATCCGGCAGACCGTAAATCGTGGACCTGGCTTTGGAGTTGGGGGGCCTGTTGGCGGCATGCTATCCGGCCAGACCATAGCTCTTCCGGCCCAAGGGTTAATAGAGTTTCGAGACGCCCTGGCCAAGCTCATAGACGACTATGGGGGAGACGACGAGGAGTTAGCTGGGGGAACCGCGGCTGGTGGCCTCGGCGACCTCCCCGAAGGTACATCTATCATGGTGGACAATAAAAGGTTTTTCTTCGACGTGGGTTCCAATAAATACGGAGTTTTCCTTCGAGTCAGCGAGGTCAAGCCTAGCTACAGGAACTCAATTACCATCCCATTTAAGGCCTGGGGAAAGTTCGGCGGTGCCTTTAGCAGATACGCCGAAGAGATGAAAGATATTCAAGAGAGACATCGCGATAAAACATACGAGAGAAGAGATGAGTCCGAGGCAGATGACGTGGATGACGACTGAGTGATGTGTGAAACAGCTGATCGTCCAACTCGTCTAAATAAGAGTACTGCAGAATTCCGCAATGACGGTTTAGGTGCATGACGATTCGAGCTGAGATAGCCTACTAAAAAAATGTCGTTTGTGGGGAATATTAATGTAAAGTTCTGCAGGATTGGATTATTGTGAAAGTCACGTACTTAGTGAATAACGACATTATGTCTGGAAAAAAAGAAAGAATTTATGCTTTATGAGAAAAAATATCCTGCTTAAACCAGCAAATCGGTTTTTCTACCTACAAAAAAGTACATATATTTGCAACATAGTTATATATATTTAAAGTAAGGGTTTTAAATCGACCCCGTTGTCATTTACTTTTCTGGTGGTCCGTCTGTAGAGAAAACCAGCATCCATTGTATTCATGTTCCAGCCCAGGACTCCGGAGTCGAATGTATGGGATTCTCCTGCCCATGCGTTGCCATGGCAATACATAGATGGAGAGCAATATAGATTCGTTTCATATCGGGCTGAGAAGATTAATCCTAAAGTTATGTAAAGTTACTGTGGGGATGGGGATTAGCTTTTTAAAACACAAGCTTATCTGACACTGAAATTAAACATTAACTTTAATGTGTGGGTTGATACCATCTCAACCAGACTTTTTCAAACGTCGAAATTGGACAACGATTACAACGGATGGAAGTTGGCCGATTCATGAACGGATGTTGGAAGCGCCAGCAAAGAGTCAAGTCATAGTTCACGTATAAGCAGCCGCTGTGCTAAATCTGCAAAGATCTACACTGTGGGTGGGGGGGGGCACCCATCCCGGTACAGTGCCCCGCCCACCAAACGGGAAACCGGCATCCTCTCGTGCACAAGACTTTATACCAACAAAGCACTATTACAACCAGGAGAGACCTATTGTTGTTTTTTATGAATATGACACTGCAGGATTGAGAAAACATGTATAAAACAGCGGCGTCCGTTTGACTCCAAGCTCTGCCAGCTCAACATTTCAACTGCAGGGGGATAAACACAAACCAACAGGGGACCACACCAGCCTCCCACTGACACTCCAAGCCGACGCCTCCATTGTTCCGGACACACTGGCAAGCCTCGCGACATCTGAAGCCATTCAGGCCCCCGGACACAATGATGGATGATTTTGTTTTGGCTTTTTGGTTTTTCAAAAAAAGAACTATATTGATTATAAACAACACTAAGCGTAGCTACACTATAAGTAACAAGCCAGAAAAGATATTTTGAAATACATAATGTATAATGTAAATTTATTTCAAAGTAAGATTAATTTCGTAAAAAGAAGAAATACCAAGATGGGACAGGAATGTTCCCTTTTTTGTTGTTAAAAGAATCTCCTTTGTTTCCCCTAGAGTGAAAATATAACACTTGAATGATTAAAATGAAATTAAATGCAGCATATAATGATGTTTCATGTTTCAGGTCTTTGCCAAACTTTCTTCTTTAGACAGACAACCATAAGTTGTCATAATTGAAAACGTAGAAACATATCCCCTATATTACTAGAACTTTACAACTATTTCCTCATCAGATCTAACTAAATTTAAATTCAAATTTAACAACTAACAATATGTCCCAACAATTATTTAAGAGACATGTTATCCATATGGGAATGTAACTCAAGGCAGATGATTTCCTGGGATTTTAACAACTGATAAGGGTAGGCCTACCTCAATCCAGTAGGGCGGGTCTGGTTTTAGTAAACATAAAAGTTTAACAGTAATACACCGATGGAAGTTACACGTTTTGTAAGCTAGCCCTTGTTTATATTGATCTTTATTTAATGTTTATTATGACACTTGTTTTAAAAAAAAATAGTGGACCTTGGTTAAAATGATGTCAAAGTGGATTGATGTTCAAATAGCTTGTAACGGCCCATCAACTTCACACCTATGGTTAATTTAGTTTTTAAGTCTATGGACGGGAGCTATCTGCAACCGATCCTATTTTTGGGGCTGATGAACGACATTTCAAGGTACATCCCCACCCCTGAAAACTACTCCGTAACAAGGATGCTTCACACAGATCACATAAGGTCAAAGCTTCCTTTAGCAGCGTCTTTGTATATTAGTTATTAGTGTGTGTGTGTGTGTGTGTGTGTGTGTGAAAGGGATGATGTGTGTTAAGACATTTGGAACCACCCCACCCACCCTGCTGTCATGGCAGCTGCTTCCCAGGGGCACGTGGATAACCTTGTGGAGAGAGGAAGACGAAACCTATTGAATAAAACAGGACCCGCACACACACAGTTCAATGCCTTAGCAACACCATGTTCCTTTAAGAACTGAATCTCTATCCACTTATGTTACTAAAGTCATGTTGTCTGGGTTGATTTAGGGCTCTCCCGATCTCTTTTTTTGGAGGGGGATGTAGTAGGGAAGCCGGGTGGGTGTGTGTGTGGTTATTTTAATGTCGGAGGCCGAGTCAGACATTCCTGATGGAGGCAGTTGTGCCTTCAGCGCACACACACACACACACACACACACACACACACACACACACACACACACACACACACACACACACACACAC
>JAOPJO010000078.1:8466062-8482075 GCA_027123675.1 Molva macrophthalma | reverse complement strand
ATCTATCTATCTATCTATCTATCTATTTATCAACCAATCTGTCTGTCTATAGGCCTATGCCTGTCTTTCTCTCCGTCTGTGTTTTCATTTTGTGGTAACAATGCTGACTGAAATAATAAAGAACAAAAGATAATTGTATTTATACTCAAACCAGTAAATAAATGGTACATCTTTCACATTATATATTCGTTTTTATTTAACTGTAAGCTTATGTATTCAAAAATTGGCTATTTAATAGTCACAACATTTCAATGACAGGCAATTATGTAATAAAGTCATTGATACAAAAACATATATTTAACCATTGCTGTCACCGCCCCCTAGTGGTAGATTTCACTCCATCCATGGCTTATATTTGAAGAGTCAAAGTACTAAGAGTCAGTTAAATACTCACAAAATTGTTAAATAAATTTAAAATTGAATACTGAAGTAATGAGCATTCTGTAGTTAACATTACCACAATACAAATAATTGTTTGATTTCTTTTCAGAAGAAAAATAACAACTGTACCTTTGCATTATAACATCTCTCTCCAAAACTCTCCTATCACATCCTAGATATTTTGGTAACACAAAATAGTAACTCTGATAGTAGAGTAAGAAAATTACAAAGTTATTTAACCCGACAAAAAACACGATATATACTTTCATGTTTTTTTTTTCTTTTTACTACGTCTAAATGATTACATTACACAGATAATGTTTTCTACCTCTTCATAAGATCACACTTGGTCTGATCTTGGTGCGCAAAGACTAGCACCCAGTCATAATTAATATTCAATTTTGAACTTATTACAAATCGAACTATTTTCTAATAATTATAATAATATTATTATAATAATATAATAACCTTATCTTACACACATTTCTGCTTGTTTTATCCTACCAATCCTACATATATGTCTGCACCTGTCGCCCTCCTCCATGTCCCTGAAGGGAGGGATCCCTCCTCTGGGTTCCTTCTCAAGCTTCCTTCCCTCTCTGGGGGAGATGTTCCTCTGCCCTTTAGGGTAAGAGGGGGTGTCGTATAAAGTGAGCCTGTGAAGCCCTTTGAGACTGTAGTTGTGGTTAAGGGCTATACAAATAAAGTTGAATTGAAATGGAGAAAGTGGTTTGAGCACTCCTCACAGCTCGAGGTGAGTCAGCAGTTATTATGTAATGTTTTTTTGTGCTCGTGATCACACAGTGCCATGTTTACGCAACAAAATCCGCTACGACCACTGGAGTGGCCAAGCAAATATTACACAACGGTACCGTTTTAATACCGTTGGGTTATCCAGCAAAATCTCATCCGTGGAAATGAGACTGTCTCCCCATCTGGATTGGATTGAATAAAGTGATGACAATGTTTTAGACAGAGGGATGTTTGTTGAGGGGCCCTGGGGCCTCGCTGGAGCCTGGCACTAGCCCGGGGGGGGGGCCTTAGGGGCCCGGGGCCGGACCCTCTGACGGGGGGAGGACCTCCACGTTGTAGCTGATCCTCTTGGACTGCAGGATACTGTAGCTGTTGTCAAAGCGCAGGACGTCTGAAACCACAGGAGGAACACTGTTCAAATCCACTGAATGATGTATACCATTTTATAAGATCAAATCATATATATATATATAATAAATATGAGATTCATACATGTCATAAATGAGCAGGTAGGGGTTTAAGCATCTTGCTCAAAGAAGTCTACAGAAAAAGACACCGGAAATCAAACCCAGTACCTTTCTGCTGGGGAGCCATTCTACGATGGCAAATTACGATGGTCCTCATTATGTAAACATCCTTTTTCTCAATCAATCAAACTTTAGCTCCAAAGGGGAAACAACACAACTAGAACAAGAAATTAGCTTCAAATAACAGTAAAAAAAAACAGAATCCCAGAGATACATTTAAGAGGTACAATTCAACAAAACGGACTCTGAAAGACTATCTCCCTCTCTCTCTAGTGTGTGTCAACCTACAGACTCCGGGCTGAGGGCAGAGCAGGGATCGGTCCTCTGGGACGAGGTGTGCGTTGTAGCGCTCGCTAGGAAGCACCTGGAGCTGACCCCCGTCTCCGTCCTCCTGGCTCCGGACGAACACGCTGAAGCCAATGTCGGCCCCGTCGCTCACAAACTGCCACCTGCGAAATGTTGCGACGTGATGACGTTAAGGTGCCCCCATTTTACCACCTTGTTGATTAGCCGTTACGAGCCCTTCTAAAATCGGGCCCATTTGTGACATCACAAGTGTGATAGAGTGTCCACCCTGATCTATGCTGGATGGATCAGCCAACCAAATGGTACAGTCCACTGGGTAGGCTGGTGGGTTGATCCAGCTTTGTGAAGGAGCGCTGAGTATCTGTGTTGCGGTAAGATCTATGAACGTATGTGGTACCAAGGTTCCTGTTGTTTGATGATTGAATAGAAAGTAATAGTCGATAACATCCGGTCAGGGCAAAAGACAAGGCCAGGCAATAATAGGGCCAGAACGTACCTCAGAATGCTGCCTGGCGCGGTGATGTCATACTCCAGGTCAAACACTGAGCCTCGGCCGATGCTGGCGCTGGTGTCGTAGGTCACCTTCAGCGAGTCCCGGACGTAGTAGGACTTGGGCACCGGACCGCCGTAATTGATCTGCGAAAACGATGATTACAGATTATATGGCCCCTATTTTACCACCAGGTCTCATGTTAACGAGCCATTTTTAAATCTAGCCTTTTGTGACATCACAAGTGGGAGTGTCCAACTCTGTCTGATACTGAGATGCTTTGTGGTCAGGTTAACTGCTGCCCTTCCAGTTGATACAGTCCACCTTTCAACAACTCCTTCCATCCGGTTGCACGCTCCTACTTGTGATGTCACAAATGGTACGATTTTTAAACAGCTTAAAGATGCAGATTCCTAAGGTATTTCTCACCATGGTCCGACAGCGAGGGTCTCCGTCCGGGTCAGTGAGTGATCCGCCATAGATAACAGGAAGTTGGTCTTTATCGACGTGTTTCTGCAACTCCTCTTGCCAGTTACCTTGTTTTTAAAGCAGAGAAATGATGTAACATTTCATAAATATCTGAAAAAATGATAAAGGATGATGTCACACTACATAAGGAAGGAGAGTAGTTGAAGTAGTACCTCCCAGAACCATGATCTTTCGCTTGGTTTCCTCACACAGGAAGTGTTTGATCAGGTTATAGGCCATGGGAAACATTATTGGTGCTGAGGAGATAAGTAGCGAGATTAGATTAACTATATTTATATTTAGTCATCTGGCATTTTTCAAAGTAACTTAGAGTGAAGAGTCATCATCTTGTGGCTCTTAAGGCAGCTTGCACCAGGATGACTACAGGTAGACTGAGGACATTGGGGATCGAACCCAGAACTTTGGACTAAGAGTTGAACAACCTAACTTCTACTAGACTATCCTTCCCCCTTTAGGCAGACGCTTTTATCCAAAGCAAATAGTCAAATTGAAACAAGAAAAATATCGGAGCTTAAAGGGACACACACACAAACGGACGTGTAGAACTAAATTACCTTTGATGAGAAATACTCTCTTCAGACCTTCCGGATAATTCTCCTCGAACATGGTGAGGATCTAACAGAGAGGTGGAGAACGATGAGACGGAGTCAAACGCCTCCATAATATACCACATTTCGAAGAAATAAAACGGGGTATTTGGGGCAGGTCTTAAACGTAGAAGGGATTGTGGAGGCACGTGTAATAGTTATTTAGGAATTAGGTCACAACAATGGAAGTACTTTAGAAAAGACGCCAAAGACGTTATACACTTAATCAGTGGTCACGATGTCATTCCGATCGATTACTCCATTATTATTAGTTGGTAACTCAATCACAATAACGGGTCTGTTTTGCTAGAAATGCCAAAAAGGTTAACTTTGTGTTTCATGTTGTCATTTTACATCCATATGTGACACGGTATGTGACAGTATCGTTGCTGTACCTCTCCATACGCCTCGATGGCTGGCTTCCATATGTGCTTCAGGCCCAGCCCCTCACAGTCATAGATCAGAGTGACCGCCTCCACGTTCTTCCCTAGCTGTTGTTAAAGAGCAATATTGTGATGGAGGAGAGGGGAGGGAAGGGAAGAGAAGGGAGGAGGGAAGACAAGAGGTGAGATGAGGTGAGGAACAGAGTGGAGGTGAGGGGAGAATTGCAAAAGAGAGGAGAAGGGAGGAAAGGACATAACAAGTAAGAAGAGGAGAAGAGAGGAGAGAAGAGGAGAAGGGAGGAGAGGAGAGAAGAAGAGAGGAGAGGAGAAGAGAAGAGAGGATAGGAGAAGGGAGGCGAGGAGAGGAGAAGGGAGGAGAGGAGAGAAGAAGAGAGGATAGGAGAAGGGAGGCGAGGAGAGGAGAAGGGAGGAGAGGAGAAGGGAGGAGAGGAGAGAAGCGGAAGGGAAAAGAGCAGATGGGAGACGGGAGGAGAGGAGAAGGGAGAAGAGGCGACGGGACGCAAATTGTTATTGGTATTGTCATCCAAACCAGTTGGGCAGTGTTAACACATAAATAAGTATAGTTTAATGTAAAAACCTTCTCCGACTGCCTGAAACACTCCCTCTGCAGTATCTCTGTGTGTCTGATCTTGGTCTTCAGGAAGTCCTGCTTGGTGGCAGACAGGAGGAGACCCTTGGGGTCCAGGGGGCCGATGACGTCATACCACACAGGGCTCCCTTCACGGTCGTAGCCACACATACCGCCAGAGACATACTTATTAATGACCTGGGGGGGAGAGAGGGAAAGAGAGAGAGAGAGAGGGAGAGAGAAACACACACATAAGAGAGACAGAGAAAGAGAGAGGAAGAGATAAAGAGACATAGAGACACGGAGAGACTAAGAGCGAAATGAGAGAGGTGTATTGTCTCCTATATAGTTTCATCCGACACCATTGAAATAAGACATGGTTTACCAGATGGTACGCCATGACACCGAAGTATAAATTAGCCTCAACACTTCTGTGTTCATGTACGTCACCAGTGTCGCCCACAGAGGCCAACGATGTGGTATATTGTGCATCTCTTAACAACTGCAACTATACAGACTCTCCCTGAATGAGTTTTGCTCAGACAACGCTCAGAATCACGGCTGCAGAAAAAATACATGCAGGCAAACACCGTGGAGTCAAATGGAGTTCCTACGACGGCTATCGTCCACAGAAGTATCATTTGGCCTTGATTTGACAGCTGATACCGAGACTTGTTTACCTCCGGTGGTTCCCAGTCAGAGATGATGGCGTCTACTTTCATTTTCCTCCTGAACTCCACATGCTGCATGAAGAAACAGAGAGTAAGGTTTTTGGGTCAAGAACACACGTACATACAAGCATTTTCAGACTCATATACCAACTAATGGACTTTTATTATGAAAAATTCATACTGAGATATAAATATGGCACTATACAAATAGTATGAGGATGATCATCTGTAAAACTGAGTTAATCTGAGTTAAGAGTAAGCTCATTTCAACAAAGCTGCAAAGCTGTCTATTTAATCTCATTGCAATAATATTTCAACAACACGATTATTGTTATCCTTATGTAATAAAATATAAAAAACATTATAAAACATCTATATAGGTCATATTGACAGGTTACGATGTCAAAAATACAATCATAAAATCATACCTTTCTGATCATTGCTTCCGATTTCGGAACATTAAAACCACGAGCTGGAAAAACAATATAATTATTAGTTATAACATTGTACACATGGCATAGGAACTGTCAGTTATATATCTTCCAAAAGTTAACATAAGCAGAGTACTTCAACCTTTACTGATTGAATCGGCTCTCTGTTACTTTGTCACTGCATTTTAAATTAGATTATCAAGTTTTTTCTTCCCAGACTTGATTTAGAGAGAAAAAATGCCTGGGCTGATTGAGCCTTGGATGGATTTGTTTACGATGAATGAGTGGCTACAGTGACAGAGTTGGATACCTTTGTACCAGTTTAAACCTGTAGTTTGTGTTCATAAAGAGGTCAATAGACATGCAGAGCGAACAAACAAACTGGCCTCTGTAGCTGGTTAGAAGAAAATCAGAAAATCAATGGTTCCTTTTCAAGCGCTGTGACCGTGAGGAGAAGGAACCATTGATCTGACATCCTAGAGCTTCTTCTTCCCGGGAAGAGGCTTACTGACATTTGGACAACCTTTAGAATTCAAAACCCTTTTAAATACAATGGTGAGCAAATCCATGGGTGCGTTTTGGTTTTCACATATTTGAAGTGTGTGGAACTCTTGTGTTGTGGTTGCTTATTGATGTCAGGTCAGTTATTATTTAGGCTGCCATCCTGGTCATGTCGCTATTGGAAACCAGATCGTAATTAGGTCTTATGTGGTTCGAACGCAGGGTTAAAAGACAAAGAGTTCACTTCGCTGGTCACAGCACACCAGACCGTTCCTGGTGGGCAACCGTAAAGATTCACTGAGTTTAAATGTATCCTGATAGATCTGTTTGTGTACAAAAAATACTTTATACCGCTCCAAGAATAGACTGTGTTGATGGAGGTCTTGAGTGAAACTAATGTACACTAATGTAAATCCACTTATGGGGAAGGGCTTGAGAAACACTCTGGGAAATCATTATAGTTGGTGCGCTGCAATAAGTGGCGGTTTCAGCGGGTACGTATGCTTAATAAAAGGACTAATGGGGGACCATTTGGACATTTTAGTTTCCCCTTTTCCTGTTTAGTCCTTTATCGCCATGTTAAAACATGGGTTACATTCGAAAGCTTTGCCGAGAAATTGTAGGAAATGGGATTTTCAAGTTGTATATGATTCATTTATGTGATAGCTTAATGGATATAGTCTACCTGTTTTTTAACCTTGGTGAGGCAATGCTACTGGGCTTTTTTTTTAACAGCCAATGCAAATATTGAACATAGTCAGTATGTGTGTGTGTGTATGTGTGTAGTAGGGGGAGGGGGCTATCGATCCAAATTCCTTGAACTGTGGGTCGGAGGCTGAATCAACAGACCTTGCGTCCCAGGCATGTCAACAGAAAGGGAGGACCCGTTGGACAGGGAGGGAACTGGTGGTCCGGTTTTCCCATTCATCGAAGTCATTGAGTGAATTTCACCATCCGAGTCGTAATAAAATCTTACCGGAATGACATTATATATTTATACGTAATATTTACATTATCATATCAAATTAGGAATTCATTCAAATTTCAATTCCCCTTCAGAAAATATGTAGTTAAAATAAATGCAATCTAAAAATGTAATCAGATCTAATCAAATGGAATTGAATTGCCTCTCATCACCTGTCGCTGACAGACTCTCACTTTCCGGGACAGGACAGCTATGGTCTTGAAGAGAAGACACACCTAGCTGACCCTTTAGTCATGCTAATGGTATCAATGACCCCACCAATACTAGAATGCTATATATGCTATGCTAAATGAAAGTCTTTTATTTTCTTATCACCACATTCTTCACATTACATTATTATGACAACAGACCTCATTATTTATCATTTTAAAGATGAAAATGGTTGGAGGATTAAATGATTGAATTTAATTTAATTGATCACTGTTGTCCCATGGGGATATTTGTTTAGTAATTTATGAATTGATTTATTTTCAAGCCTAACGTTCTGGTTTTCATTTAGAGAGCAGAACAAATTCCAAACCACTGCCCTTATAGCTGTATGCTATACCTTGAGCATTACCAAGGCCTAGTATTAATGTCATATTATATAATTATTAGGCCATGAGGCATACATGCTGGTTCGTTTTTTTTAAACATGTTTCAAAAAAGAGAACGTTTCTCACGAAAAACACGTGAGAAACGTGTTTCTCGGGTGTTGGTATAGTTCACTACTTCCGACATCCCTGTCTTTGACCGACAGCAGAAACGAACTATAGTGAAAAAGACTGAAACGCCTTCCACTATCCCCCAGGCCAGGGAGTTACGGGAGTCCTCGCACAGCTAAACCTGTTCCTTTCCAAAAGGACAGAATGTTGACATGCATAGGACATGAGTATGAACGGAGCTCCGAGCCATTGCTAACGCACTTCATTAATTGGACAAAGTTGGCGTCTTGTTAGTGAGTAGCACTGAGCATTAATCAATTCGCAGACTCGTTTTGAAGTTTCACGGGTTCCGCTCGCTGACCTGTGATCAAGAGGTAGATAGGCTATGTCTACGGTTTACGTCATAGATGTGTCTGACATGATAACCACACAGTCCAAAAAAACGAACAAAAAAATACAAAGGCAATATAATAAACAATCCCCGCAACGCTAAAAGGCTATGGCAAACCCAGCAGAGGAGCAACTGCCCGTCTATCAAGTGTTCTAGTGGTGGTGATTGATGGTATGGGAATCCAACCCGGGTCTCTCACCTCTGAGCCAGCGGAGTAAATAGTGATCGTGGTGAGCCGGGAGGGCTGGGAGGATGTCCCGGACTCTCTCCCGAAACTGGGACCGCGACAGGAGCAGCAATGGGTGAGAACATAACATCACGTTAACGGGTCACTTTAAAAGAAACATAATTGACGAAATAAAAGCTATGAACGAGCAACAAGTAGGCCTAGGCTAAAACTAAAGTAGGATCACTATGATAGTCCTACTGCAGTCATTAAGTAGGCGGCACGTTATTTTCCTGTTTTTGTGTGTAGCAAAATAAAGTAATGAACAATAAAGTTAGAATGTGTTTTTCAGCATGCCCTGACTTTTTTTTTATCAGTAGGCTACATAGCAAACGTTGCCCATCTATGAATGTGGGCCAGTTACGCTTGCCGTTTCTAAAAAGCAATGTGGTGTATAAAATGTCCATTTCAGATAAATCCTGGCTGTTAATGGTATTATTATATTTCGGCTTACCAACCTCAGATAATATTTCTGCCTGTTTCGGACTGAGGTCTCCCACTCTCCCACTCATGGCGCCGGTGAAGTTTTACGCACAGAGGCAACAGAACTCAAGTGGTATTAATGATCTCTATTTGGTTCCAGGGAATCTCCATACAGCGTTAGAGATCCGCCCCTAGCACCTTTCAATTGAGAGACACGTGTATCAGCAGGCAGCAGGGCATGTTTATCATATGGGGGCCGAGGGCCTCCCCCACTTCCATATACCCGTTTTTAAGTCACTTAAACGTAATTTCTAGTTGTTTTAAGCTAGAAATATATCCTGTTTTGCATGTGCACTATTCTAGACTATTTTATAATATACATCTTCCTTTAAAAGGGAGACCTACATCTAAATGTTGCCTAAATTGTGCCTGTTATGACTTTTTCCTTTTTCTTTTTATTAAAAAGTCCGTTTCCCTATAGGCCTACTTGGGAGTACAACATTGACATCTGATGACATCTGATTTCGATTAAATCTGCTTAACAAGAGTTTTGCGTAACACGACGGCCTTGAAAAAGCGTTTGCTCACAGACGATAAGACCTTTCATCTCCTGTATGACGTACCGACGTAAAACTGCACCAAAACAATTTAAGCGCCTCAATACATTTATTTAATTGTTTTGCTACATACTACCAAGACACGGACATGTTTGCAAACTGAAGATGAAGATAAATAAAACCTATATCTATTGAACATATCTAATTTGTTGATAGGCTTTTAAGAGACTAAATAATAACAAATAATAATAAAATAAAAAAAACTGAAATCCCAATTCAATGTGATTCATGTGAGATAAATGAATACCGTTTGTTTTTCCACAAACATTGTTGGGCCTACGATTGATAAAAAATTGACGAAACAGTAACAAAACCAGATTGCATTTGTGGTGCAACTACTCGATGGGCTCAAAGCCAATTAATTTAACAGAAAATTATAAAAACTGACTTGAAGTTTGGATTTTTACCTTAAGCACCAAAAGCCTTAATTGAGGGTGATGGAGAGAAAATAAAGTAACAATCTAGTGATGTGATATGGTACTCCAATAGACAACAGTCACTCGACTACAAACTGCAATAAATGATGTTTACTAACTGGGCAACATTGGGCAATATCGTTGTTTTGCTTAAGCCCTTTGAAACTGTATTTGTGATAATTGGTTGTTTATACAAATTAACTTCACCTAATTAACATGAACGGAATGCACCTTTATACTTTCTATCAAAAATATCCATTTGTAGTTCTTTTGATAAAACTTTTAATACGAAATGTTTCAAAAATAGTTTAATATCTTTAAAATGTCCGACAGAGCAATGCATATACACTGGAGAACAAAGAGCTACAGCTATTATGGGACTGATGAGGTTCGCTGGCAACTTGAAGTATACTTCAAATACATGTTGATCTGGTTCCAGATCTGCATCAGTTTTGACAGCATGTTACTGTTGGTTTCGCCAACGGAAAATAATTGCCAGCCCACCATTCACTTGAAAAGCTTCAGCACATGTAAGCGTACCTTATTGTTTCTGTAAAGACACATATTTTAGCACAATGCCTTCTCTAGCTTTGAGCTTACAATTAAATAGTCAAGAGGTTGTGAGGTTTCTCAAAGGAAGGCGTTAACTAACTTATCCACATGGATGTAGAGTTGTTTGTGTTTGAACCGCTCTGAAGCCTAGTTTTAAAAGACAGCACGTTTACATGAGTGAAACCGAACGTGGTGGATTTTGGATCTTAAGTTTGAACAGGAACATGTGATGCTGGTGTTTTGGCAATGACTGCTTGTCTGAAAAAAATCACCACCAAACATAGTTAACAAACTGACAGAAGAGAGCGAGACTTAAAAAGGTATGCAAGGATTTAAACGGGAGGGAAAGCAAGGATATTTCTTACTAACCAGAGATGGACTGTTGTAATTGAGATGAGTTTATTTGGGGTGTTTGTCTTCCAATCCTGACCACATCTAACTACAAGACCTTGTTTGGCAGGGAAAATACAATGCTGACCACTTGAGTCGTGTGCAGTTTAAATATTACATTTCAAGTTATAAGCGATAAAAAGAATACTAGTGTAAATTAGTTCCAGCATTTTACCTATGCACCCTATCATCACATGTATGTACTGTGAAACACTGAATACACATCTGTCCATCATACCAATTCATTTCATATCATTCCTCTGGATACTACACATTCTTTTACCCCTAGGGAATATAATAAATAAATCTAAATCATTTTAGACAGAGTCCATCTGAGAAATTCACTGAGACGTGAGGAGCCGACCGAGGCCAGAACAGAAGAAAATAGAATCATTTCATATATTTGGTCATATTATCAATATTTTACATGTTTAGTGTTTGGCCTCTTGGATCAAAGCCACTTTGGTAACCACAAAAACAAACAAAAACCCCTCCCCGACAGAAACCTGGCTTGAGTCTCGTATCTCTGCATACAATCTTTAAAAATCCATCCGTGCACTCCGTCTTTCCCATAGTCTATAGCGTTCGGTTGCCAGGAAAAACACGTTCACCCTCAACATTGGCTTGTCCTTGATATTCCATGAGGTGTCCATGAGGGAGTATGTAGGTGTGTGTGTGTTTATGCGTGCGTGTGTGTGTGTGCATGTAAGCGTGTGTTTGTAAGTGTGAGTGTGTGTGTGTGTATGCATGTGTGTGTGTGCCCGCGTTTATGTGTGTGCATGCGTGCCTTTGTGTGTGTGTGTGTGTGTGTGTGTGTGTGTGCGTGCCTAAGTGTGTGTGCGTGCGTGTGTGCGTGCGTGCCTAAGTGTGTGTGCGTGCGTGCGTGCCTTAGTGTGTGTGCGTGCGTGGGGATCACATGATGTGAGTGATGTAGAAGAGGAACTCCATGTCCACGGGGACCTGGGGCACGCCGGCGCTGCCCCCGTGGATGACGGGGATCAGGGAACTGTCCAGGTCGTTCATGTAGCACTGGGGGAGCAGCCGGCCGCCCGAGCCCGCCTGGTACTCCACCTGGTGGGGGAGACGGGCCGACGCATGAAGACATGGAGGACGCAGAGAGATGTATAGAGATAAGGACAGAAACGATGGAGATACAGATCGATATATGGATGGAGAAAGAGATTCAGAAAAATATAGAAAGAAAGAAATACAGATAAAATATATTTAAAAGATATATAGATCAAATATATTTAAAGATGGAGATAAAAAAATAATACAGATAATGACAGAAAGTGAGAAAAGGAAGAAAGAAAGAAAGGTAGATAACAGTGACTGCCAAAGAGGTATATTCTCTATATCCCATGTCATGTGACACATGTTCAGGGCGTACCATGTCATGTGACACATGTTCAGGGCGTACCATGTCATGTGACATGTTCAGGGCGTAACATGTCATGTGACACATGTTCAGGGCGTACCATGTCATGTGACACATGTTCAGGGCGTACCATGTCTGCCTGTGTGGAGACTCGGAGAGCGAGGGAGTTGATGCCCCGGGATGCGAGCACAGCAAGGTGGGGGGCCAGGGCACTGCAGGTGGCCAGAGACATCTCTCTCTGGAACACACTGCTGGACGCCACCACCGTCGCTAGGCAACCCTCGGCGCTCTTCAGCTGGTAGAACACCTGGCCAGGTAGAGTCAAAACACCTGGATTCATATCAACGCTCTCCTGTACACTATCATGTTTACACATCAGGCTGATGTGATGCCGATTTAAGCCCCTTTAACACATAGTTCCCGGTGAATAACTGGGATAACCTTTCTGACACGCTAGTGATTTTCAATATTCACACATGCAGCTACGTTCAGAACATTTTTATGAATATCTATCCCTGTTCCCTTTAACACATGACACCATGCAGGAAATCTTCCGGAACTTTGCCAGGCAAAACTGCATCAGAACGGTTCAGATCAACGTCCCACCTGGTGCTACGATAGGGGCTCTTTAAAAAGGGCGTGTCATGATAAACACAGCCCAAACAGAGGTACCGCTGAAGCCCACCTCAGTGCATCGTATGACGCGGCCATCCGACTCAAACTCGGAGTCGTGTTGCGTCCGGAGGCTGTGGACGCCATCCAGCGACCGGCCGTCCACACCGCTGGTCACCCTGCAGGGACACAGCATCACCTTCATTATCATCATCATCATCGCCCATCACCCACCACATTTTCTCCCATTGACTTAGAGTCCCGGGGCCGGTAGAGGAACTAGATGTTGGTCACTTGGTCTCACCCCACGTTGAGCGCTGCGGTCCAGTCCACCCAGCGCACCGTGACGTTCTCCCGCAGCTCCCCGCCGTCGCTCTTCCCACACGGGATCAGGAAGTCCGTCTGGTCCCTGAGCGCCGTCCGCAGGGACTCCATGGTCTCGGGCGGGATTTGAACCATCAACCCGTCTTGAGATACGCACGCACATACAAAGAATGAATTAAGAAATATGAGCATCAGCTGTTGAGGACTGCTACAAATCAACAAAGAAATGATCACGACTAAACTTTCAACTTCCTAAGCATACATGATGTGAAAACCCCATGAAGAAAATAAACACCCAAACCCTAACAGCTACAGTTTATGTGTCAATGGGCATATGGGCACACAGTGGCCATCTTGGTGACGGCTGCCAGAACCAAGAATGGTTCTGGCAGCTGTTAGAACCAAGATGGTGACTAGTTGAGTAAGGCCCATAGTGGGCGTCCGTTTAGAACCAAGATGGCCGCGAGGTGAATTAGGCCCATAGGAGTACATAAGCTTACCCTCCACGATGCTAGACTTGGCGATGAAGCCCGAAGACGCTTTGAGAGCTCCGTTGAACACGACAAAACTGGCTCCGGTGACTGCAACACAACACAGGCCCAGACACACACAATGAGGAGGAGGAGAAAGCCATAGCGACCCCACTTGAAGGACATACTAAAGGGCTAAACACAGCATGATGTTATACACCTGTCAGGGTTCATTAACAGAGCCACAGGCTATCAACGGGAGGCCAGTCTGAACTGTGGTGAATCCAGTTGGAAACATGTTTGATATTTACGACTGGAATCTGGACTGATCAGAACGGGATCATTAAGTTTGGGCTGGTTAATAACAGCGATTGTCACCAGCGTGCTTGTACACTGATGTTATCTGTGAAAATCGAAATAATTGTACAGTCGTAGGGTATAATGAGCTGTATAAGGTGTTGAAGGTACCTGTGCGGGTGTGGCCAGGCTTGCTGTTGGCCTGGGTCTGGTAGTTTCCGTCTTCGTTCTGGAAGCAGACCAGGTGGGAGTCCGCCTCCGAGCTGAACGTGGCTCCCACACTGATGACATGCTCGTTAGACGAGTTCACAACCTTTTGCATCTGCACAAACACAAGGTCCACAGTTAGCCCATTCACTTGGTGACCACAATTAACCAATTATCAAAGTGTCACCAATTAGCCAATTATCAACGTGTTCTAAAATAACCAATTATAAAAAGGTCCACTGAACCAATGATCAAATAAGTTCCATTTAACCAGTTAGCAAAGTAGCAAACATTAACCAACCGATTACATGTCATCAATTAAGTGTTGACAATTCAAACCAACAAATGAACAAAGTGTCCAAGTTTGAGAATGTTACCGTACCTCATTAAATCTACTCTTCGGGATGTCGATATAGCTGTGGCCCATCTCCATGTGTATCCTGAGACCCTCTACTATTGCTATACTGTACTGGTAGTTCCTCAGGTCCTGTGGAGTACATTTCTGATATTACAGTCTCTAATATCTGCACCACACCATGGATAAGCAAGGTATTACAACAACACACGACCTCTACTGACCACAATCTATGATAACGATTTCCGGATGATGCAGGTATTGTGGCATTGTCTTACCGCCAGTAAGTTCATGATCGTGTGTCCCGTCTCTCTGTACACAGATTCCCTGAAGCGAGTGCTGACTGGCATAGTGGGGTACACTGCAATACATACATGACAATTAGCTTTCCTTTTCCTATGCATCCCTATACCCCCACCCCAAGCACAAATAAATCTCCATATTGCTATATGACTTTACTATTTAACATTCTTACGAGGAACTTAAAGTGATGGACAACAGAAATCCGTAAATAACCTCGAAAGATGTGATTAAGGGTTATCAAGGTGTGCATTAAGCATCAGAAAGTTATGCTGCATCAAATCCGTTGCAATCTCACATCATTTCAGTCTATTGATGTCCATTCCTTCAGGATGATTTAATGGCTATAGTCTATTTACCCTCCAGGCAGTGGTTATTTTACGTTTTTAGTTCATGTCATCCGTCACAATAACTCAGAAAGATGTGTACAATATCCCCACTCCCTACCGCTGTGTCCGGTGCCCAGCCGAAGCAGCAGCCGGAGGGGGAACACCTTGGCCCAGGGCACCTCCAGCCTCTGGATGAGCAGGCCGAAGAGGAAGGGCTGGGGTGGCAGGCTCAGGCCCTCCAGGGGCTGACAGGTGGGGGAGAAGAACAACATGCCCCCATGTTCCTTACTGCCCAGGAAGCTGCTGGTGAACGTCACGTTGCCCAGGTCCTCCACAAACTTCCCTGTGAGAAGGAGTGTCATCACTACAGACACTAACGGCTAAAAAAACACCATTAGCTAAGCCGTAGCTAATCGCTAAACTTAAGCTAAACCCTGGCTTATAGCTAAAAGTTAGCTAAAGCCCAGCCATAGCTAAAACCTATACTTACCCTTACCCTATCCACATTCAGTTTCTTTAGCTCACGCCCAAGACTTAAACTCCAGCTAACAGCTGAAACGTAGCTAAACCCTATCTAACCGCTAAAACATAGCTAAACCTCAGCTTATATCTAAAGCGTAGCTAAACCCCAGATAACCGCTAAAACATAGCTAAACCCAGCTAAAGCCCTTCCCTAGTAAAACCCCAGCCATGATTAAACCTCACCTTAAAGAGTTCATTTTGGGGAAAATATGCATTTCCGTATGTGTGTTTGTATGCCTTTAAGTACCATTTTGGGCATCTTGGTAAATGTTGAGATAGAGCGAGAAGAGGTCCCTTGGCAGGGTTTTCTCTTCTGGCAGACACTCCAACAGAAACACAAGCTCTCTCTGGCCCAGTGCCTGCAGCCCATTGGAGCCAAAACACCAGCAGCGCTGATCGCAATCTGACAGGAAGTACACAATATACGATACTAAGCAAACCGTACATGCAGGCTACAATATAAACAT
>JAOPJO010000078.1:8439745-8460693 GCA_027123675.1 Molva macrophthalma | reverse complement strand
GGGGGGGGCATGACAAAGCAAAAAAACAGCAGGCAGAGGTTGGCTGGCAGCACACTACTCCGGGGCTACAGACTGAAGTGGTGACCTCATTTTTGAGGAGGCTCACAACTGCAACCCATAAATAGGTGTGTTATAAATACAATGCTTTCATTTTTAAAAACCTCACATTGCATGTAGCGCACACTGCACACGCAAACAGGACACAGAACGTCACGCACCGCATACATCCTGGAAAAACAACAAGAGAACCGGTTTCCCCACCTTTTTACAATTCAAAGGAAGCTTACCTCATGCTCTTGATGGACTCTGACAACAACAACAACAACACCCAACCTGTCCACCTGCCCATGTTGACTCTAGTCCATGACTAGCCTGACGCAGATGGTTTCCAGTTTGTTCTTCTCTCCCCCCCACCCCCCCACCCCCAGGTCTCTCGCTCTGATGATCTGTGCTTCACAGCCTCTTATCCACAGAGCTATCCACAGCAGAGCGTGCACAGCCGTGCGCGCTCAGCCCCCTAACGCCAGTTCATCACCACACTGCCGATGTGAGAGATGAAAAACAGGAGAGCGAGGTAGCTGAGAAGGGGGGCGGGCGAAAGAGCGACCATGTCACAACGCAACGTTCCACCAATCAGCGGCCGGAACAGATAAATCAACAAAGATCACCGCTTCCGTCTCTCCAGCCAGGTTAGAGAATACATTTAAAAAAAGACAGACCTCGTAGCTTGTTTTCCAGACCTGTTAGGAAAGTACCAAACAGAGAAGACCACAGACCAGTATATTGCCATAACTCTCTCTCCTCCTCCTTTGCCCTCTCTACCCGATCTGGCTCATTCCCGCTCTCTCTCTCTCTCTCCCCCCCTCTCCCTCTTGTCCCCTCCCCCTCCCCCTCCCCGTCTCTGGACTGCAGTCCCAGCTGTAATGCTTGCCTCTACAAAGCAGTGATTCGTCATCACAACACAGAGACCAAGCTTTGAAACAGGTGCCAAATAACCATTAGACCCACGACAATTAAATGTGATTAATGTAATATCCACTTATTAAATTAACTAAGATTAATAAATCAATGTATATTTAGAACCATAGCTGTGTGCCATTTTATTACTAGTATTACCTTCTTTTGTTGTTATTAAAGCTGTTTCTACATATTTTATTTTCTGCATTGGACAACTGGGTTCCATCAAATGTACTTTTCATGAAGAAAATGGTGGTGCACTGCATACATTTTTCCACATATCACGACGGGTACATCATATGACTCTTAAGTAATACCACACATTTACCATATGTCTTCATGCTATGTGTCATGTGTCCCACCATGTGTGCATAAATCCATGCCAATTTCAAGAATCAATTTGTTTTCGGCGTGTTGACATGCAACAACACACCGAAACCTAATTTATGGTCTACGTGTTGCTTGGCAGATCTAGTGCGCAAGGCCACAATGTCGTAACTATACTAGGGCCCATGGGGATTTGTTGTTATTCTATCAAGCTAAGGCGACTGAACACGCCTTAAATGTGACAGTGTCTTAAAGCCAGGCAACAGAAATGAATTAACAATCTGTGTTCTTTAAAAAAATGAATAATAATAACCTTTGAAGCCCTTTGTCATTTCATTCTTCTTAATTCAACTAAAAGGTTTTTATTTGATCCATCATTTAATGAATCCTCCACCCAGTACAGAATGTTGCATGCCATCTTACCTCTTTGTATGCTTTCAAAGCATCTGTTGCACACACGTGCCTCTTTCTCCAGGTACTGGAGCTTGCATTTCCTATTGCAGCAGATAGCACAGTAGACCTGCCACGAAGAGAGAGAAGAAAAGACGAGGAGGCAGTGAGCGGGTGCAAACCACTCAGTGGACATTCAATTGTCTAACAACATCAAACAACTGTCGGTTTGTCAGCACTAGAACTGCACTTGAGCTTTGCAGACACAACAAGAACACGGTTCAACATAAGACATGGGCTGACATCTGTTTTTTGATATGTGTGTTGCTTACCACCCAGTGTGTTGTGGCACGTATTGTCAAGAGACCCTGTCTAATACTGTTAATCAGTGGGGCCTTCGATTCCTAACCTCCTGCTTGAGTTGATAACTGACTGAGGATCAATAGAGGAGCTGTGGGGGATGCTGACTCATGCTTCTTCCCGTTACTCTCCCCAACACACCAGAGCTATATTTAGGCCCGGTCCTAGGACTTGTTAATTTAACAATGCCCCAGTCTACTGGTCAGCATGCGAGTGCATTTTTGTTGTCAACTCAATTCTAAGCCATAACCCAAAAACAATAAAAGCTACATATGAAAAAAAAAAATGTAAACAATAAAATGTGTTTGTCAGTAAAATACTACAAAAAAACTAGTAGTGCTATTCACTACTGAGTCATTTAGTAGACGTGTTATCAAACGCAATTTGAATTTGCAACTTAAACTTGCATTTCTGATTTCATTATCTAATGTCATTTCTTTAACAGGTAGAGGTTAGGGCATCTTGCTCACGGGTGTCTTTCAGGATCCAACCAAGCACCTCTCAGATGTAGGTCAGCCACCCACTCACCCCTCCACTCTCGTGCTCACAATATTTTTTAAAAAGCCACCCCCCACTACGATACATTTCTACAGACATGAATACACATTAGACTCTGACCCCTGAGAAAGACATGGCGGTACACACCTTCCCACACGCACGACAGTGATGCCGCCGCCTGGTGAAGGTGAACCTCAGCTCGCAGCTCATACACTTGGGCGCCTCGGCGTCTGGCACCCAAGGCGGCTGCCTGCACCCCAGCCCCTCATCCGAGCCTTCGTCCACGGACCCTGAGTAGTCCCCGGAGGTGTCCCCGGGGTAGGGCGGGGGCTCCGACAGCTCGTTGTGCGAGGGGTCGTGACCCTGTGGGGTGTATAGCAGCCTGGGGTCGCCGTTGTCGTGACCGTCGCCCATGGATGGGTGGTGGGGGTGTGGAGGGGAGGTGGGAATCGTGTCTTCGTCTGGGGAGGTCGGGACGTCGGCGGTGCCACTGGCCGCGGTGGGGTTCCGCTGCTCTTCCTCTGCCGCTGGGGAGGAGGTGGCAGCCTGGCAGTGGAGCTGCTTGGGTCTTGCTCCTCCATAGGAGGACTGTAAATCAGGGCTAGCTACATGCGGGGGCTGAACGGGGAAGTTGGTGGTGGCGGGCTTGACGCGGGCACAGAGTTCTGTCTCTAGCTGGTAGGAGCTGAGGGAGTCCCGCGAGGCGGACAGATGCGTGGGGTCCAGACGCTCGCCCGTCGCAACACTGGCTGCTCTACGTTCCCCTTCTGGAGAGGCATCGGAGGAGACCTCGCCGCAGCCCCCCAGCTCCTCCTCCACCAGCCGGTGCTCCAGGTCCCCGTTAGACAGGCACGAGAGGCTGCCGCCACCGCCAGGGGTGCACTCGCCAGACCGGCTGGCGAGGAAGGCCCCCCCCCCCACCTGCTCGGCCTCGGCGTGGGCCTTCAGGAAGGCGTCCAGCTCCTCGTCCGTGACCAGGAGCTCCGCCTGGTCGCTTTCGGGCAGGAACTCGAAGCCGAACTCCGGGGAGTCGCCTGAGCCTTCTTCTGCAACGCAAGACTCTGCTGCAACCATGTCAACGGCGGGGAGGGTGTCGGGGGATCCCAGACACAGGGGCCGGGGAGCAAGAGAGACACCGCCCCCTGCTGGCTGCCGGTGGGGACGAGTGACCTCTGGATTCACTTGCTCCGCGGAATGGAACCTGTCCATGCCGCTCTCTGAGAGGGAAATAGACTCCGCCTCCTCGCTGTCGGATACCCCCGATGCGGCGTCCCCCATTGACTCGGCTTCCAGGGAGTCTTTCGCTGTTTTGGTCGAGTTCACGAGAGCCCCGCACATGGACACAGCCATGGGCAGGCAGGACAACCCCGCTGGGACACTGTCCGAGGTGTCAGGAGCGGAGGGGGAATCTGCCTCGCTGCTGTCCTGCTGTTGGCCTGTCTCTGCTGGCTCCTCTGGTGGCTCTTCTGAGACAGTGTCGTTGTCGTTGTTGTTGTGGGGAGTGTTATCGGGCGGGGTGCATGCGGGTTCACAGTAGCCCAAAGAGTTCCCCACTTGTTGGACCACATGAGACAAATCCCCCACCTCCTCATGTTCATCATCATCATCACCATCACGGGGCTCCGATGCATTGGATACTGAATCGTCGGCGGGCTCGCAGCTCCGATCAACTGCAGCCGGAAGAATGACGTCCAGCAGGCTGAGGGAGGCAGAGTATCCTTCCGCTATCTGACCCAGCGACTCCACATTCCCACCTGACGCCCGCTGCAGCTCAGCATCCACAGCGCCCACGCCTCGATTGGCCCAGGCCCCCTCCCATTTATGGGGGAGCACAGGGCTGGCAAAATCCACCAGCAGGGCCTCCTCTTCTTCTTCTTCTTCTTCTTCTTCTTCCTCCTCCTCCTTCTCCATCCGTCTCTCCGCCAGGTCCAGCTCCCTGAAGGTGTCATGGCTGCCGGCCCGGACCAGTATGGCAGAGCTTGTGTCGCTGACGAGGTCGCACTGGGGCTTCAGGGTGCGGTCCGGACACGGAGGGGTAGAGCCTTTGGCTGGCCGGCGGTCCACGGAGGAGAGGAGGTCCACGCCGGTGAGGGGCTGTCCCCTGGGTTTGTCGACCCCAGAGTGTGGGTGGTGGTGGAGGTGCTGGTGGCTGGCGGAGCGGTCGGTGCAGCCGGGGGCAGAGCCATAGTGGAGAGAGTTGAGGTCAGGCAGGCTAGGTGGCCCTGTGGTGGAACCGTCTGGAGGTAAACACTGAGGGCCCGGCGAAGAGACGGCATGTGCAGAGGACTTCAGGTACACGGGTCTGCAGTCGAGCTCTTCTGAAAAGGCGAACAAGAACAATACAGTAAGCTAAGAAGTACACGGTAACAACAGTTTTGTTATACAAGATTCCACTAAATTCTCTCACACTGCATCTTTAACAGTAAATCCTCAGCCTATTTATGAAAGAGTTTCATATGAGGCATACACGGGTTGTTCATCTTTTATGACACTGAAAAAAAAAGACTTAAACATGACCAAATATGACAGGTACAGTGTTCGTTGTTGTTGTTTACCTGTATTGAGCTCAAAGTCATCAAGCAGCTTGTCAAGGTCACACACGGCAGCCTTGAAGAAGCTATCCATGCTGTGTGACAGGGAGGACGTTTCACCACACCGCTACATCCTTCGACCACACACACGACACAAAAACATATAATTAGCATGGTTTCTTTTCACTTCTCTCAACATTTCTGTTTATAGCTAGTGATAATCAATACAGCAACAGCATAGCCCGCAATTTGGTTTGTTGATATTCAATACTAACGAGGTAAAATCTTTATTTGATTCAATATAGGGACAATATTTCCGATAGCACTAATAATTTAAATGCTGTATTTACATTGTGCTACCGGTAAAATTATTGACTTGAAATGTCCTTTCTCCCATACCAACTCACCATTAGTGAAATGATCAAGACTTATTACAAGGAATGTCTCAATTGTCTACAATACTGTAAATTACAATCAATACCTTACTTTTGAACTACCAAGGAAAGTTATAGCCCAAGCCTAACCTGTGTACCAAAGTCAGTCACTTGGCAAGTCAATCATGGTAAATAGGCCTAATGAAATGTGATCAGTGAAACTTGTTTTTCATAGCCTAAATCATATTATTGATCTTTAACACATTAAATTTAAACACTCCACCCTACCCTGGTCGCACTGCACCATGATTGGTTAAAATTGCTTAGTATGTTGTTGCTGTTCACTGCACAAAAAATGTAAACAAATACATTGCTACATAGATGTGTCACAGACGGTCTATACTTTGTAAATTCAATAGATGAATGCACTGGAATGGAATCTCGATACCAAATATGAAATAGTTAATATGCTAGTCCTACATAGTGTACGTTTAGCCTGGGGGTAAGGCCATCTTTATGTATGTTTCTGCCAATGACCAACATTAGTAATACCCAAATGTCCTTGATTTGCTCAGGTCAAGACAATGTTATGTCATTACTAACCTACTTTTAGTATCCTTGATATAAGCTTAATTAACAGACTACATTTAGTATAACTGGGCTGCATGTAAGTAATCCCACAACTAAACGTCCTAGAATAATGGTATAACAATAACTGTCCAAGAGGCTCGTAAAGAGGCTCATTAAATGTTATTATTCAACACATGGGGCCTAACGTTACCTCCCTTACAACAGACCACCGTTACAGACGTGAAGCATGATCGGTAGTGTACTTTATAATGTAGTACGTAAAGTTAATGCTCCCTTGTTTTTATTTCCCTGTATTTGATATGATAAGATAGATTGCATGCGCCACATAGCCATTAAACCTAGCCACAAAGACATCACACCACTTTAAAACCGGAATAACGTTGTACTAAGGCGATGCAAACATACCGGCTGTTTAGATGGGCAACAGGGTCAGACATCAGCCCGACACGCATTTTAAACTAAAAACACACAAGCAACTTCCTGAATAAACTAACCAACGTAAGCAGAGCTACAGGTTAACAAACATTGATCAGAGCAGACTTCTGTATCCAAATATTTGAATAACAACTGAAGCATCGTTCGACACCACAAGCCGATCGACTTACAGTCAGTTATAGTCCTCAACACATCAGTTGGGCGAAAGTCGTTCAAGTTTATCTGTCGGTTTTGATATAAACTCGCGCTAACGTAGATGTTAGTAGCACAGCTAGCAGCTAACGTAGCTGTTACTAGCCTAGCTCGCGCTAACGTAGCTGTTAGCAGCCTAGCTAGCAGCTAACACAGCTCTTTATAGCCTAGCTCGGGCTAACGTAGCTGTTAGTAGCATATCTAGACGATAACCTAGCCGTTAGTAGCTCGGCTGGCAGCTAACTGTATCTGTTGGGAGCCTAGCTAGCAGCTGACGTTAGGTTGTCATGTTTACCAGAAAGGTTTCATTCCGTCTCTCTCGCCTCGTCCTCCGTGGTTGTACACATATTTTGAGTTCAACCAAAAAACAGACGCCATTCTTGACGATTAAATGGCGT
Source organism: Molva macrophthalma (assembly GCA_027123675.1). Taxonomy (NCBI): domain Eukaryota; kingdom Metazoa; phylum Chordata; class Actinopteri; order Gadiformes; family Lotidae; genus Molva; species Molva macrophthalma. Next base: position 8,453,640 of record JAOPJO010000078.1, on the reverse strand, counting down.
TATCGGCTAAAGTATACAGCACTAGAACGGTTAGTTTAATTAAAGGTATGTAGTTTAAGTTAGGCGTTCAGTCGGCCATCTTGAATAGACTGGGAGGTCAAAGGAAACGAAACGAATGGGACACAAACGCTCCGAATAATAAGCCTGCGAAACGTTTGATACCATTTGTTTCACTGGTAACGTTACCACAGAGAACAAAACACCAACATTTCGATATCTAGTCGACGAGACAAGGGGGATATGACATGTGACTCCCACAATAGCCACACTATTTTGTCCACACACAACACTGCCACATTTGTTTGATATCCCCCAAAATGTAAAGCATCTATAAAATACAAAAAAACATCTTCAAAGGCAGCTACGGTCCCATCCCATTTTAAGGGATGGGACATCTCTCGTTCCCTTTTCAAATATACAAAATACAAAAGTATGTTCTATCCTATTATATAACATATTACACATCACACTTGTATTATCCTATTATATGACATAGACCAATTTGGATAAGTGTCATTATTAACGAGTCTAGATCGTACAATAGGTTTGTACAATGTGATTTGAGGGTGAATGCCAAGGAATTTCAAGTGGCAGTTCGGGTTATCTCGGGTTGTCACACAAGGGTTTGTTGTCAACACGGTTGTCACAGAATCATGGAGGACACCACCTAGATGGCGCTGTTTCAACAGTTTACTATCATCTTGGTCTTTAAGGTTTCAGTTAAAGAAGTAGGTCATTTAAATAGTTTTCCTTAACAAAACACAAGAAACGTAGGCATGTATAGTGAGGGAGGGTTGTTTCTGCGGGCGAAGTTAATACAATTTGACTATGACCTGTTGAGAATTGTGAAAATCAAAGGGTGTCCGATATATTACTAATTGTACTTATTTGAAATCACTAGAAGTTCTCTTATCAGCCGTCGACCTCCAAAAAGGTTGAATATTGAAAAGTGCATTCTTTTTGTAATACATAGATATTGCGGTCAGCGGACCACACCAAAATGCTAGTTTGCAGTTCACTCCACAAGAAAAATATTTATGATGTAGGTCACTCATGATCGCAATTGGGCCATCTGGTGCCAAAAAGCTGCCACAGCAGCTTGAAAAGTGGCATAGGCTTACTTGATAAAGTAATCTCTGATTTATTTGTATAGGCCTGTCTATTGTAACATGCGATTCGTGTTCCTTGTTAACACACATTAATATAATAATAAACATAAACACATAATGTGTTTATAATAATAAACACATTAATATATTAGTAAGCAAGAATCATTATAACCATAATGATTATTATATAATCATCATATTTTTCTTTATCCTCCTTTGTTTCGACCTTTGCATGATTATTTTTTATAAATGGCATATATTTGATTGACAAATAGAGCCTAGTTGACATTGAATTTCACCGTAATGGTAATATAGCTGTAGCACTGTCCGATGTAACACTTTTTAAATGGCTTTAATTACATGATACTAGTCGGACGGTCACAAGCGGATATGGATATTGTTAACTCAAATTGGTATTTTATACTGTCTGAGATTTTAACCATTAATGTATAATAAAGATTTTAACTCACAATATCGCACATGCGCACTTTGTGCATTTAGAATGGCTTCAAAGCCCCTGGCGGCATGCTGCTCCTACTGACCCTCCTCGTCTGATGTTCCGCTGGTGACCCGGTCCGTCCAAGTACCCAACGATCTGCTGGCAGGCAACACTTTCGCTATGGCGGCGAGCAAGAGGCTACAAAGGGTAAAGCGAAAGCGGGCGTTATTCACCGATAAAAAATACGGTTCTTTCCTTTATGTGAACGTATACGTTGATACGATTTGTTTCGGAACAAAAGTCCGCATGTGAGAGAGAAAAGCGACGGATCGTTTTATGGTTATTAGTCGTTGGCTGTCGTTAGCTAGCGTCGACTATTTCCTTAGCTTAGCTTAGCTAGAAGCTAATTGGTAACAGGCTAACCCATGGAGGGCTAACCGAATGAGGCTTTATATAGTGCAGTTAAGTATGGGCCAAGTATACAATAACGCTGCACTTTGTGTTAACAGCAAATCTGTTGCGTAATTTATGTGATGTAATTGTTTTAGGTCGACTTCGTCGGCTCTTTTACTAACGTTAGTTGTCCTACATGTTGATACGTTTTATATTGTGGGGCTGAAGTGGTTTACATCGTGCCCGTCGAATTGAAATGTTTAGTACAATATATTTGGGGCTGAGTAGTATATATAAATATATACTGATATATAAATAGTATATCACTGAAACGGAAATAGCAAATGTTTGTTAGGAAATTTCGGCAGCAGATCCTATAACTTCGAACTTCTGGGATGTGTGGAGAAGCCCAAGATTTAGCCCGCAGTAGCGTCGTGAAGGGGTGGATTGTGTTGCAGCTGAGGACATCATGTACAATATAACGTCTCATCTTATGTTTTTTCATTCAGGAACTTGAGGAAATTCTCAACTCTGACGCCAAAAACGCCCACAACGTTCAAGTGGATGACACAAATATTTTGAACTGGCAATGGCTCATCGTCCCTGTAAGCGTATATATACACTTTAAGTGCAGATTGTATTTAAATCACTTTACCGTGTTGATTTGTTAATATTGGAGATTCTGTCCATATGTCAAAAGCTGTATTTAGTCAATGTTCTAATCTAATCTAATGTTCTAATCTCAAATGGTGTGAATCAGTCCGATTTGAAGACGGTATTTCTAATCAAAACGTTAACCCCCGCCCCCTCTCTCCAAGGAAAACCCTCCGTACGACAAGGGCGCTTTTCGTATCGACATCCTCTTCCCTGTGGAGTATCCGTTCAAGCCGCCGAAGATTACGTTCAAGACCAAGATCTACCACCCCAACATCGACGAAAAGGGCCAAGTGTGCCTTCCCATCATCACCTCAGAGAACTGGAAACCGGCCACTAAGACCCACCAAGGTACTTTTTTTTGTGTTGGTAAATTTGATCTTGGTAGCTTTTGTGTCCTTATTTTTTGTCAGTAATGAGTAGCAATGGTATACAAAGCTATTGGGCTTGTACATCGTGACATCACATCGCATTCCAATGATAACAGGAATGTTATTGGTAGTAATTCATTGTGAACTAATTTGTCATTATGGGGTGACATTGTTTGAAACTGCCACAGCGTTTTCTCATTTAAGACGTGGCAAAACACTAAGGTGGAGCATCGCCAACAAAAAATCCCATGATGATGATTCAGATCTGCAAGCCCTATAACTATTACTACAGATTGCCTCACTCAAGGTGAAATATTTAAACTCAATAGGATGGGGTTTCACCTGATCTAAAGCCACTGTGTTTTTCCATTCACCTTCTATGCAGTCATTCATATTTTGCCTGGGTGGTATATAACTGTAATCGTCTCTACAAATGTGAGGTGTTTATCATGCATCAGATTTCCATTTCTGTTTGAAGGCGTTTAATTTTTTGTGTGTGGGAGTCAGACACCAGCGCAACCTTCAGGGTTGCGCTGGTGTCTGACTCCTGCCGTAGGTGTTAAATATCCCTTTCCTCCTTGGCAACGGAGAGAAAAAGATGTCATCTAACTTTCTCCAATGTGCTCGAGAAATGAATAACCATCTACCTCAGCCCAATATTATTATTGCTTAAATTTGTTTTTGACATTCCTCCCCCAGTGATCCAGTCGCTCACAGACCTGGTGAACAACCCTCAGCCGGAGCACCCTCTCCGAGCTGACCTGGCGGAGGAATACGTGAAGGACCGCAAGAAGTTCCTGAAGAACGCAGAAGAGTTCACGAGGAAACACGGGGAGAAGCGGCCGTTATACTAGGGGCGCAGGGACTCTTCCCCGACAGTCTTTATTCAGTTTCATTCTGAAAGACTATAAAAAACAAAAAAAACAAAGAGCTTTGTTTTGTCTCTGGGTGGCCGTAGATGCCAAGAACGGATATCCTGTCCTTGCAGAAGTTCATTGTTGTAACGTTTGGGGAAATGATGTTTCGGTTTCATTTTGCCATAAAAGCAGGACTTTATGGTGTTTCACGAGAGCCCTTTGTTTAGCCGTCAGCGTGTGGTTATTTGTAACATTCAACAGTGTTTTTAGTGTGGGCTTTTGTAACCGATATGTACAGAACTACGGATAATCTTTTTTCTGGAGTGGGCTTAATTTAATAGTGTTCCTCATCGGTTTTTCTACTGATGTCTATTTTGGTTTTGTTGCACTTTACCTGGTAAAAAAAAATGACATTAAATTACATTTAAATAAATACATTTGAATCTTTAGGTTTGTTACTGAGAATACTTTTTTTTTTTTTTAATGTAAAATAAATTGACAAGACTGATTTTCATTAAACGTATTGTTCTCGACTCATTTCGGGAAATCAAAACAGAATTTACACAAGTAAATTGAGACTAGGATAATGAAGTCTACATTATTTTTATAAAAAGGGTTAACATATTAAAGAAAATGAATCCATAATGGCAAGCAGTGCAAAACAAGCAAGAACCCAAAACATTGAATGTTTTATTGAGGTAATCTATACAGTAACAAACCATAATTTGAGGTAGAAGCATCCAACTTACCAGATTAATTATATCATCTTTGAACAAAGTTCTGTTTTGCTGTATAGGGCAGATAAATACATTATCTATGGAAGGAGATGTGAAACTTCATTGCTGCAGAGACTACTAGCATGACGGAGGGACTTCAAATGCTAAAATAAGTCATTTTGAGTGCTAATTCATTACTTCTTAAACTGAGAGACGGGAAAAGGGACTTTAATGTCCTGGCCCTTTTCTAGTTTCTTTTCGCAGTCAATCAGGTAGTTGACGCCATCCACCAGCATCTGAACAAGCTCAACCTGTGCACACACAAACCAAAGATTAAGCTAGCAGTGGTATGAAACCTTCGCAATAAATATAGGCTTACAGTGACGGGACGATGTTAAAGGTGCTGTAGGTAAAAATGAGCTATTGTAATTGGTAAGAAAAGCCATAGTCATCTGTCAGCTACTAGTGAGTGAAATTTTATGTGAGAATATTTGTTCCAAGTTGACTGCGCCTGCCTCAACTTGTAGGAGACTTTTTTGATTTTAGGCTGCTCCCGGCTAATTTCTGACCAATTAGGGTTTCTCTTCACTGATTGGTTTGGGGGAATCCATCTTGCCTGTCAATCACAGGCGCGTGAATGCAACACTTCTCAATGGTGGAGAAACAGGGATAGAGGGAGGGGAGGTTTTTTGGGTTGTTTAGTTTCAAAATCTTGCTCTCTTCTACTCTTTTCTGCTCTCCCTCTTTACAACTCAAATATTACCTACAGCAGTATTACTTAGAATGTTGAATTTCAATGAACTTGATTGAAAAGGAATATGCATGCATTTCATTTTTGGAAAGACAATAATCTCAAAATAACATCGTCATAAAGTAATATAATGACAGTATAGTGATGCACTTAGTTCACACGTACCTCTGATTTCCCCAGACGGTCGTTGTTAGAGATGTCGAAGGTGTCTCCGGTAGCGGCTGTATCCACTCCGCCCGTGCCTCTCTTCTGCAGCCGCAAGTTGTCCAGGATCTTGGAGAAGCGTGTGTCCTGAAGTGCAAGAATCAGCGTAACGTCATACAACTGAACGTACAACAACGTACAGGTTCAAACTTAACAGTGAGCAAATAACAATAGTCACTTTATTTATTTGGCACAAGGTTTACAAAGTGCTATACAAAAAATAAAAAATGATAGTGAATACAGTGAAACAAATACGCAAATAAAACAATATTACAATAAAACACAGTTGGCAGTAAACACCAGCATCAATTAAAAGCCAGTGTATAAAATTGTGTTTTTAAGCGAGATATCAAAGCTTGTGGAGTCGATGAGCTAACCTTGCTGAAACGTTTATATACTTCTGGATGGCGGTGTGTTTCTGTACCTGTGTTTTCTGCATAGGCTAGTGTTTTCGTTTACCTTGCTCAGGTTGGGCAGGCGGACGTGTACCCCCGCCCGCAGACCTGTGCCCAGGTTGGAAGGGCAGGTCAGGATGTATCCCAGGCGCTCGTTCCACATGAACTCCCAGCCCCTCTCGTGGATCAGCTGCTCTACCTGGGGGCCCGAGCAAGGTGCTTTTATACATGAAGACTACTAGCTAGTCAGTCAGTCAGTTTGTTAGTTATTTAGTACATCTTTATGTAAACCGGCATATACATAAAAGTAGGTCACAGCCAATGATAAATATTACTATCAAGAGCACAATATATGAATAATATTATAATATATATTCAAAACTGTGTCAGCACAGTAGCAGCACAGTTGTGATAAGTGAGGGTACACAGTGAGTATTATGGTCTGCTGTACCTGCTTCAGCCCACTGCAGAATCTCTCAAACACCCGCTTCATGTTGCCTCCCTTCTCCATGGAGATCACCCTGGTGTGGTCTTCCTCGTTCACCCAGATCAGGAAGTTCTTCTCATTGTTGTGCCTGAGAAGCAATGTAAATACAACACAACCTCATTACTAAAGTGTGCTATAATGCAGTGTTTACACTGCAGTCTGAAGTGGCCAGATGAATCCAGATATATTTTTTTGATCCAGTTTTCATGTGAGCAGTCTAAGCATAAACACATGCAAATAAGTGGAGTCCGAGCTATTCAAATCTGATTTGGCCCGTGTTCATAGGGGGTTATTCTAAATTGTCAACAGATATGACTATGCAACTGTAATGTCAACAAAGCCTGATCAGATCGGAGACAAAGATTTTGAACATAGCCTCTGTGAAGCACCCAAGAAGTAAAAACAAAAAGAGAACATTATTGTTTCAGGATTACGTCATCTTTGGTCAAAACATGACATAACATATTAAAGAACAAATAATGTTTGGACACCGACAAAGAAATAATTTCTCTCATGACTTAAACAACATTTAACAAGGGTTATGTCTCTGTAATTCTACACAAAACATCACAAAGAAATCATAGAGTTGAGATTATGGTAAAAGGTAACTATGGCAACACATAGAGGTTAGTGGTTCAAGGTAACTATGGCAACGCAGAGGTTAGTGGTAAAAGGTTACTATGGTGGCACGTATAATTTAGTGGTTAGAGGTTGCTATGGTGAAAAAGAAAAGTTTAGTGTTAAGAGGTAACTATTGATACACAAAGAGGTTAGTGGTTAGAGGCTACTATTGCGAAACAAAGTGGTTAGAGGTAACCATGGTAAAACAAAGAGGTTAGTGGCTGGAGGTAACCATAGCAACACAGCACACCTAAGAGGGAGACCCTACAGAACCTACCAGATACCCCTGGCGTCGGGCCAGTCTCGTGCCATAAAGGCACACGTCAACAGGGGAGAGATGGGCTTGTCAAACAGGAAGTGGTCCTACAGGAGGGGTCGGGGGTCATAGGTCATGATCAAGGGGGAGGAAGGATACAGTAAGGAAGTAAGGCGACATAATTAGGAAGGATACAATGTTGGGGAAGATGAATACTCAACAGGTCTGTCTGGTGCAGCTAGATTCAAGGAAATTAAACTAGGAATCTAAAAGAAGAAACGTGATTTGGGTTGTTTGTTTCTACTAGTAGGTAGAGGCAGGAGATATGGAGGTAAGGAATTGTTCTAGTACTGGCGGCCTTACCAGATGCCCCTGGCATCAGGCCAGTCTCGGGCCATGAAGGCCGAGGTGAGCAAGGGAGACACTGGCTTGTCAAACAAGAAGTGCTCCTGAGAGGGGAGGCAGGCATGGGTTGAACAAAAAGGGGAACAGGGGTTGAAAACACTGGTGATGGGAATGAAGTGTGAATGAACAAATCGTTTGTCAAAAAAGGCAGATTACATCTGATATGCTGTAGTAAATGCTGTTGTTGTAGACAATAGACCTTTTGTAATCATCAAGCAGCCTACCATGACGGTACTATTAGGGTGTAATAGTAACGTTACAGTGATCTGGTAAATAATAAGGAGTGTAGCAAAAACACTGGAGAGTTTTGGGTTCCTGTGAAACAGGATTTAGGTTATACCCTGACTACGCATGACGTTTTTCGAAAGGTGATGAAATTGAATTTAACCAAATCAAATAGCTAGCTAGCCCAGCACTGGAAGGAATGGCCAATCCAATCCTGATTCCCGACCGTGAGAGAACTCACGTCAATGAGCTGCTGCTGCTCCTGCTCGGACATTTCTCCCAGGCTGTAGTAGCGACCCGTCAGCTCCCCCTTCAGGCCGGCCAGCGCGGTCACCACCACGCGCTCCACCTCGCGGCGCTCGGAGCGCGAGCAGGCCGGGGGCAGGCTCAGCCCGCGGATGCTGCGCCCGGTGCGCACGCGGGACGACAACACGTACTTCTCGTCAAACACCCCGTTGGTGATCTGGTGTCAGTCGAAGAAAATAAGAGCACTTTAAAAAATGTAGTATCATCCCTACTTAATAATTGATCTGCCAGTCGATAGGATTTGATCTTGCCAATCCACATCGAGATGTGCTGGTGGCGGTATCTTGGACAAAGTTATGTGTTTTTGGCAAAATATACGTTCTCTGCAAAGCTACAGTGTTGTGCTGTGGTGTCCCCTTGTTATGCTGTGCCGTCCTGGCCCACCACTAAGCTACGGTAGTCTGGACACGCCACTGTTAGACGGACAGTGCTAAAGGCCCAATACAGATGATGGATCATTTGTCAACCAACGGCACCTTGGAAGCATCCAGGTCGGTGGGGTGCTTCATGGTTCTGGGGTCGTAACCGTTGTGTCTGTCTTTGATGACGGGGTCAAAGAGCTCTGCAAAGACCTGAAGGTACATGGGAGGAATCAAACATGAAATATATAAGCGTACAAACAAACATTGTTTGCAGATGCAATTACATTGTAGGGGCTTAGATTAAGGGAAACATTTCTATTTATTTATATAGTAGCCTGATATAGCTGCCGTTAACAAGAGGATAAGAAAACCCAGAGCCTTCTGGCTGGTAGTGGTTATCAATCAATCAATGTTAGACCCTTTTCATGCAGAACTGCAGTACAAAGTGCTTTACAAGTTAAAATCAACACAGCAAGAAAGATTAACAAGTAGGTGAATTCAAGAGGGGGATTTAATACAATACAATAAATGATTTCACACTACTTGATGAAAAGAGGGCTAAGCTATGGTAGTTAATGGGTCCAGGATCGACCCTCCTCTAGCCACTACAACACAGGCATTTAGGACTCAAATAATCAGACACCAAAAGGGAAAACTCAAGACTCGCTAACTACCTCATAGCTCTCCTCGTCTCCAGCCACACAGCCCACGGTCTTGATGAAGGGGTGTCCCGGGTTGTCCACCCCGGTCTGGATGCACTGGTCCAGGGTCCAGTTCTGGGGGGTCACCTGGTCCCGCAGCTTGGCATAGATGGCGGGCGTCAACGCGACCGCCATACAGTTGCTGTGTTTCCTCAGGTCAGGGAAGTCCGCGCTATGAGAGAGAGAGAAGTTACGACATCAGATTCATATTGTGAATCCCATATCCACACAAAAAACCCAATGATGATGATTTCATTTTTCAGTCTTAGACTATGCCAATTAGTTGTGATGTTGCATAACTTTAAAACAGCCATCAGTTATAATAACTAAGATCATGAGTCTTTACAAATATTCTCATATATATATTCTTCTCTTCATTCTTCCACCATTGTGATTGTATGTGTATAGGTGTATATGATTGTAGTAATTCTGATTGTATATGTGTATGTTCTATATGATTGTATATTTTGTGATTGTGTATGTGTATATTTGATGATGATGGTAAACTTTCTGATTGTATATTGTAAATGATTGAATAAATTCTGATTGTATAAGCGTATATTGTATATGATTGTGTTCATTCTGATTGCATATGGGTATATTGTATATGATATGATTGTATATTGTACATCACAATGCATCATGGGTTTTTGGTTGGCAATAATCCGCCATATTGAGAGGCCTCAAGAGAGTTGTAGTACTGTAAAATCTTGAACTAAGGTTAATATTCCTTAAACTAAAACTTTGTTTTGCCACGTCTCACATGAGAAACACTGGGGCAGTTTCAAACACAACCATGTCTCCCCATAATGACAAATAATTTCATGATTGATTAAGAAATAATGAGCCCAAAAACTTTACAACCAACATAAAACTAACATTCCACTGCTCCTACGCTCCCAAAATGGCGGCGGTCATTTTGATGTGTCATAAATGTATGGCCTGTTGAGCCCTTTGAGACTGCAACTGTTTAAGGGCTATACAAATAAAATGTAATTATTATTATTTTTTAAATTGAATTGATGTTACGTCGCGATATACAAGCCCTATTTTATAATTTCTGAACTGTGTGTATTTGTATCTGTATGGTGACATGACCAGCAGGTGGTGCTGGTGGTACCTGGGAGGGTACAGGCTTCTCTTGCCCTCTGCAAACAGGGCGCTGCTGTCACTCAACAGGAAGCCTCCAGCCACGGTGCCCGCGCCCAGGCTGGCCAGTAGCGCGGCAGGGTAACGGCCAGCGATCATACGGGTGAATGTGCTCGCCATCTTTGTTCCTCGCAAATGTCACTAATTAGTCAACTTTGGGTGGGGGGGAAGACACATTAATGAAATAATTCAATGTCACAAATAAAGTTACTGTTATCTTTATAGTATGTATATGTTTCTATATAGGCCTACATATTTAATTTTAGCCTGTGGCATATTATACATTTATTTTATATATGCATGATGTATAGCTTACATGGTGAAATACATCAAATATATAAATTAATGTTAATGCATTTATGCCACAGATGCATCTTCAACCGACTTGAATCAAATTGTCTTCCATATGATCACTAATAATAAATAAATTATTGGTCAAAAAAAAAATATATGTGCAGTATCATATGTAAGACTATTAGATAGCATGTGATTAAAATATGGATCACAACAAGTCTTGTGGAGCTCTAGCACCGTGGACCGTCCTTCACCGTGTCTCAGAGATCAAATGGAAAAGTTGGCCGGGGCTTTTAAACTCTTTCTTAATATAGCGACGACCCCTGTTATGACATCATCAGTCTGGTCAATCCCTTGATCTGAGCTGAACCAGCACTGACCCAGCAGACCCAGACTCCTGCATGGAACGTCCTTAATGCCGGATGTAGTCGTTACCGTACTTCTAAATGTGCAATAGTGTCCCCGGCGCCCACTTCCCGAAATACTGGCGAAGATTTAAAATCTAAACGTAATTTAATGTATTTATCGTACTGGTGTGTATCTTCTGGAATGGAAACGATTCCACAGCCTTGTGACCGGTTCTTTTGGTCAACGCAGATGTTATAAATAACCCCCACCCCCCACCCAAGGGTTCTGGTGCCAGGATTCTGGGCCAAAGCACCTTTAGCATATTCTCGGGTAACATTCAGTTCCGGGGATACAGCCATGGCAGTGTGACTAAAGCCCTTGTCACCGAGCGACAGAATGGAATGAAGCCTTCTCAGTTCTACGGGATTTTTTTATTTTTTTTTTAAAGATTACAAACGTAGTGATTACTAGGAAATGAAACCTTATTTTCATTCTTTAAATACTCCACAAAGTCATTTTCCATGACTTTGCCCATGTTTCTTAAAGCTTTGTGCAGCAGGTGACCTAGTGGGGCTTACGTGGTCTAATCTTTGGGATTACGCCAGAACAAGATGCTTCTGTCAGACCTGGGATGAGCCATACTCATTACACCAGCACATGACCTTCGCAACTGACTGGACACACACTTGCTGCGAGCAGAAAGGACGTAGTCCAACATTTTACACTCCCCCCCCCTTTTAAATGTAAACCCGTTTCTCCTTTGTTTTGATCATGGAGATGTGCAAGATGCTGTGCAATGTGCAAATTGTATCCAATAGGAAAAGAATGGCCCTTGTGCCAATACAATCTGAAAACATCTTCTACATACCTGTCTTAGATTATGTGCCCACCCTCGTTTCATTTTGAAACAATTCAAATGCAAAGCACAATTGAAACATTGCTTGACAGATCACACCTTTCCCTCTATTTCATAAACGGCAGAAACATTCAAATGTACTAACCATGAACAACTATTTAAGAAAAGTCTAGCCTGAGGAAGAAAGTGATTATAAAGCAGACTCAGACTAAATTTAACTTAAATGACCTAACCCTATTGATCATTCATGCATTTAGATGTTTTCTGAGTTTACATAAAGATAGAACTATTTCAGCATTCAGAAAGCCCTAATAAAAAGGGAGGAGAGAGAGTTAGTGAGGCCTACCTGGACACCAAGTTGCTTTCCTCCCTGGTTGAGAGACTCCGGAGTGCATCTCCCCTTTGTGTCCATAGCAAGCCCCGCCCACTACGGTGGGATTACACCCCAGAGACCAATCATAATACGAGACACGACCCGTAATAAACCAATCAAGGTCCAAGAGCATGCGGTAGAGCAGTGCAATCCTATTTGGCCTTTGCCTGCGAGACCACCCCAAGCCCAATCCCTTCCTGTCTTCCCAGGGTGACCTTGCCGATTACCTCTACAGCACTGTAGCTCCCCCCCCCCATATATGTCATATTTGTTGGCACCATAACACTTTAATATTAGCAACTGGCAACAGGGCATCTGACATTTCACACAGACTTGTGTGAACCTAGAATGTAAGTAAGACAAAGCGCCTCTATGTGCTCTGACCAACTCAAAAGGATACACTGGATACACTGATATTGGGGTATTAAGGCTTGCTGTGCAGCTTTACAGTAGTTTATTTGTATATTGACTGTGAAGGTTAAAATTGGCATTTTGTTAAGCACCAGGGATTTGGTAATATATTGTGGTTTCCACACCCCAAACACACTGACAAATGCAATTCATGTGAGGGTTTTTATTTACAACACGTTAAGTGTAAATATCTGTACAGTAGGGGGATTTCTGTACATTCTGTAATGAAGTTGCATGGAAAAGGGGCTGTAACAGTCATTGTAACAAAGTAGGTGATGTATAAAACACCGTGCTGTTAAAGTCCAATACTCCTGTACTACAGTTGTTAGCAAAATGTAATTTAAGTTGACCAAAGGAAAGAAGAGAAACACGCTGTATTCAGGCTATTCAAAAATCAAAATCTATTCACATTATTACAAATCTAAAGTCCAAAAATGATACCAGTTGACTTTTATATTTCTTTAGTTTAAGTTTTAAATATCATTCAGAGATGACTTAATTAGCATACTTCTCTAAAAAGGTTGACACACAAGTGAGTTGAACTCAACCATCTATTGATAGAATAATAGCTAGAATACACATTAAAAGACCTTTAAGGCCTGTTCCACACACACACACAGACACACCTAAATAGAATATCTAGAATGTTTTTGTTTTTTACATAATATTTTAAAAGAGAGTCAGGTAGAAAAAACTATATTTTTGGATATGCAGGAAAGTACAAGTGCTTACAAATACAGTACCGATGCTACATAATAAATACACCTCTAGTACTATCAAGTAAGTAACGTCGACATTAAGAAATCATTTAAATGTATGGAAACAATACTCCTGAGTTGTTGGAAAAGCAGCTGTGTATTTTCTACACATCCTAAACATATTTTGAGTTAATTCTGTTCACGATGGAGGTCATAGTGATAACTATAGGACCAATTTTGGCATACAAGACTTTGTTTTTCTTAGTCTCGCATCGCAGAATATAGCTGTATATTCATAAGAAAAGGCACAAGTGATCAGGCATGAGATGTTTGTCTTTGTGTGTGTGTGATATTGTTTGTGTCCATATGTGCGTGTGTGTGTGTGTGTGTGTGTGAGTCTATGTCTATGTGGGTATGTGTATGTGGGTATGTGTTAGTAAGAGTGTGTGTGTGTGTGTGTGTGTGTGTGTGTGTGTGTGTGTGTGTGTGTGTGTGTGTGTGTGTGTGTGTGTGT
>JAOPJO010000078.1:8330052-8341441 GCA_027123675.1 Molva macrophthalma | reverse complement strand
ACACACACACACACACACACACACACACACACACACACACACACACACACACACACACACACACACACAGACGCTCATACATTACAATTATTTTATTTAAATATTCTTCCATGTCACTTTAGATTTTTCTGTTTCATGTGCGAAAAATTTTAATACGTGATTTTCTTTCACTTTTCTTTTACATATGTTCTGTGTTTTTCCTGCTGCAATGAAAGTCGCTGATACAGCGCATGCGCCGTATGTCTCCTTCATTGTGCCCTATCCTCTGTAGGCTAAGCTAGCTGTCATTTCCACAGCAGCATCCAGACAGGGGCACATTTGCAGATTTTCCTCGCCTAACAACTTTTGCACTGGTATGGAAAATTAATGCATCTAATGTATTGCATATGTAGTATGACAAAAATGAATTGTTTGAATAGATAGTCTTTGATTGCAATGCAAGTGATAAGTGTCGGTTTAATTATCTCCAAGGTTAGCAAGTTAGCGACCATGTTAGCTATCGGCTGTTATATAATGATGATGTCTGGAAGGGTTTATGCTCCGTGCAGTCGTCCTCATCCCTTTACCCTGTCTAGTAGTGTGTGTGTTTCTTTGTTAAGCATTTTGTTCAGCATCTTTTCACTGAGTTTTGTATAAAGATGCTTAGGCCAACTTGGCTCTTCTTTTCTGAAACTGGTTTGATATATTTCTAGTTTTCTGCAATGGGTTTTTTAATCGTTTAAACAATATTATGAACATCAGCCAGCAAACCATATCATAGCAGCAGCTATGAAGGAATAGCGGTCAGTTTCCCTTATCTAACGGTCACTGAGCCCGCAGAATCCACCCCCACCACACCTCTCTCTCAGGCCTGTTGGCTGTGTCCTTTGTTCTGAATGAGGTCTACATCAGCCACTCCAGATGGGTGACCGTCAACAGGCCCAGGACATTAGTATTATTAGGGAAGAAGGCCACGACCTGTTAAACATGGCCCTTTCTGCTTTTTTATTAGACGCATGCTCCATGGAATCTTTCCATGGCAACTGAGGCCTATCTAGCCTACTGTAGCGACATCTGAATTCTTAATGACCAAGAGTGCAAGTTCAGTTATTATTGATATGCAGAATGTGTGTCTATGCATGTGTTCTTTATACACCCTTTATAATACTAATATGACTACAGGATTTTTTAGTTAATTTAAATTTTTGATGAAGATCTGACAGATCTTGCAGAACTTCAAATCCTTCATAGATTATGAATTGAGTGTGGGTTTCTGTTTCTTGTAGTAATATGATTGATTTTAGATTGAGCCATTGCTAAGACACACACATCATCGAATTATAATGATGAATAAATGGCAATTGTTTCTGTCCTACATCCAACAGCAGAAGGATATGTTCAACCGTATTAGGCTACCTATAACTGGTTGATAATAACATTGGATCATACTAATGCATTATATATAGCCAATAACATTGACTTACCACACATTCCCAATGGTGACGCGTATAATAACAATAGCATTTACCTTGATTACCACCACCACAGAAGAAGAACGTCATCATCTTGTGACGCTACTCCTTGAAAAGCCATATTGTATACACAACATCATGTATAAATATAAATGAAGGAAGGACAACATTACAAAAGACTGAGTCATTAATTCAATTGACGTTGTGGTTTCTTTCTATGTATAGCATCATGGCTGTCCCTCCATCCTACGCAGACCTGGGCAAGTCTGCCAAGGACGTCTTTAGCAAGGGCTATGGTGAGTAGAATGTGTGATGTGTGATGGGTGTGTCTCTTGTGTTGGGTCCACCTGTGTTGCAGCGAAATGCACCGTCATGAAACAATGCATTGTCATGATAATTGGGGGAGCTTTAGGCGGGGTAGCCTGTATTTATGTGGACTCCATAGCAACCAGGCTAGTCAGCTGAATTGCTGAGGTTAGGGAGACAGATTCAATAAATGGAAAGGAGCCCAAGTGTACGTCAAGATTTAGCATCTTTCTCAATTTATTCTCCCCTGAGTGAGTGAGAATCTTGGGTTTCAGGGCCTGATTTAAATGACACACACATTATTACAGAACAAAATACATTGGCCATATCAGTCAAGATCCACACATTGAATATTTCTATCATAACTTTGCATGCAAAATGAACTTTGACTTTTTTCGAAAAATCAACCGGCCAAGCAATTGATAATGTTTAACTGTATACGACCCTGATTTTCTTTACCGGTCAAATGGTCAAGTAAATCTAACCGCCATTGGCTGGTGGCAGGTGTTTCTTTTGGACCCTTGGTTGCATGACATGGATTTTTTATCATGAGTTTATTCTCATAAGACCATTTATCTTTATTTTTCCCATCTTCTGTACGGCTTTAGGCTTTGGCGTGGTGAAGCTGGACCTGAAGACCAAGTCACAGAGTGGAGTGGTAAGAGAGACTCTTATATGTGTTCATCATTCCTGACCTGGCATTCCACCCGGATACTCCTCTGACCAGCCCCACCCGTCTACCATTTCCTAGATGTAATAATAATAATGTTCTTCCCCGCAGTCAACATAACTCCTGAATTCCTAACCCCTTGCTGTGACCTACTGACTAAACTTTTCAGGGGAACCGGTGTATCCGGAGTCGTGTGTGGCTTGAACCCTGTTGCCTTTGTTCTGGAGAGGGAGGCAGACAGACTGCAGGCCTGGCTGTCTGTCTCTCTCTCTCTCCCTCCTCTCTCTCCCTGCTAACCCTGGCTCTATCTCCATTCTGCTGCCTTCCGTCATGGACCCGTCCTGCTCTAATGTAGATGGTAAGATCTGGTGTGACACCCCAACTGCTCTGGATCCCTGTGTGAACTCAACAGGACCTCTTCTGCTTTTAGTTTTGTCTCTTTCTGACCTCGTGTTTGATTTTTCATAAAATGGCCGTCCTCGTTTTTCATTTTTTCCTATTCTGCCCATGGATGTCTTTTTCAATGTTGATGTTGTCATTAATCCTACATCTTTTGTCATCCTTAATATTTCAATTTTAGTTGTCTGTATTTGTCAATATGTGCCTCAGCATGTGTCATTGTTATTATTTACAGGGAATGTATAAGTCTGAATAATGCATTATAATTTTGTAATGCAGATATATGTATTTAAACACATTTTTCGCTGTAATTTGAAATGGTTATGAATCCCATTTAAAAAAAAAAAAAAAAAAAAACATAAGCAGCTACAAACAGCCGGGATTAGGAGCAAACGCCTCCTTTTAATAAATCAAACGGTTTGTTTGACGGATGCACAGCTGCAAGAGACCAGTGTGTTTACAGCAGATGTTGAGTTGTAATCACACTTCAAGAAGATTCAAGACGTTCGCTACAATTTGGTTTCCTGCTCAGGATAATCTATTCAGACTGGTTTTACACTTGGCCCTGCTTTATGGGAATGTCGGTCAAGTCAAGGCATGTTCAGTAGAATCTGTTTTACTCAAAGGACGGCTATGATGATGGCATATCACAGATCAAGTCAAGTCTAATGTGTACTTTTTTGATGGTTTGTAGTATAAATTGAGTTTATAGTATGTGCACAAATCTGTGATGAAATATATATACACATATTTTAAGAATTTAAGATTTTCACGTTAAAATCGTCATTTGAATATTCTTTTACTTTTATTTCACAGTAGTGATCCACCGGAGGTGTTCATACAATCCGTCATGCCTTCTCTTCTCATTAACAAATGTCCCTGTTTCCTTAATTCAGCATCTTGTTCTTTTAATCTTCGCCGCATTCCACATGCATCCTAACGGCTCCTCCATCCCCTCAACCACAACGTGAACGTCCGCAGCCATGCTATCCTCCACAGTGCAGTTGATTCAGCACAGGAAGACATCCCCATTAAAAAAAAACTGTTTTGTTTTTTTTCCATGCGTCCTTCCTCCCGTAGGAGTTCAACACGTCCGGCTCCAGCAACACGGATACGGGCAAGGCGGCTGGAAGCCTGGAGACCAAGTACAAGATGAAGGAGCTGGGCCTGAGCTTCAACCAGAAGTGGAACACCGACAACACCCTGGCCACCGAGGTCACGGTGGAGGACCAGGTGGGTGTTTTGAAGAAGTGTAAACGGGTGATTGACTTCTAGAGTACTGTATAGGGAAGGAAGTGTAAAGGAGGAAGTGTTTCAACAAATGTTTCGCTTTTTTTGTTTTGCAGTTGGCGCAAGGGCTGAAGGTTGCTTTGGATACGTCTTTTGTACCAAATACAGGGTGAGTCCGAACCCACGGTGGGGACGGTGGGATTGAGTCATATTTACACATTCGTACACACATCCGTCACAAGTCACGCATAATACAACACAAAATACGCTATGTTATTCCGGATGTTTCAGTATGACATACATTTGTTTTACTTTTTCTTGTTTTTATTTATGTGGGCATTCCCACTGGGTGTATTCCCTAAATAATCAACTGTATGACTAAATAGAAAACTCCCGGTAAAACAAGCACGTGATAGGTCCTCTCTCCAAACGCTTCTGTCTACATGGCGTCCGAGTCCCTATTCAGTCATTGGGTCTACATCCAATCCTAATCCTTTGCCTTCCAGGAAGAAGAGCGGCAAGCTGAAGACCGCCTTCAAGCGCGACTTCGTCAACGTGGGCTGCGACATCGACTTTGAGGGTCCCATCGTGCACGCCGCGGCCGTCCTGGGCTACGAGGGCTGGCTGGCGGGCTACCAGATGGCGTTCGACACGGCCAAGTCCAAGCTGACCCAGAACAACTTCGCCCTGGCGCACATCGCCGGAGACTTCCAGCTGCACACCAACGTGTGGGTATTCCCCCGGGAACGTAAACCAATGTCCAATAAAGGTGTCTGCTGAATGACTTGATCGGTAATAGTTAGTCATGGGAAAGGAGTGGGGTGTTTCATTTTGGATAAAAGCGTCTGCTAAATGTCTCAATAGTGAAGAGTAATGGTTGAGGTCATGGGAGAGGAGGAACATTAAGTTGGAGGCGAGCCGGAGTTTAACTTTGGATGACGAGGATCTCCTAAAACAAATCCTCCTAAAAAGCGCATTGTTTCTGCCGTGGGAGAGGAGAGGAGAGCAGAGGAGCGGTGTGGGTGCGACGCGAGGTTCTGGTTAAAGTCTGCTAACGTCTACACCCTCCCCTCCCCCCCCACAGCAATGACGGGACTGAGTTCGGGGGCTCCATCTACCAGAAGGTGAACGACGAGCTGGAGACGGCCGTCACCCTGGCCTGGACGGCCGGCAGCAACAACACCCGCTTCGGCATCGCCGCCAAATACAAGCTGGACAAGGACGCGTCCATCTCGGTACGACCACCAAACTAGCCACTGTATGATAATATATCGACATATACTCAATGTACAAAGAGTGATGGCCTTCACTCTCCATTCAGAACTGAAGCGGGACCGCTACATGGTCAGTGGAGAACTTTCGTTTGGTTATCACAGCGACATTTCCCAGACGATGGCAAAATTTGAACATTCTTTGAAACGCCTTGCTCGATGGCTCCAGGGGAGCCCAGCTGTAAAGCTGTTATGTCATAACAAGGGTGTCAACATTGCCGTCTCATGACTATACAATAACACATAACGTGTATAAATAGAAACCTTGGTCTACCGGCTTTTTCCATTTCCTACGTTCTTTTTTATGTGGGTCTTCCCAGTGGGTGGAACCAATGAGCAAAAAAAAAAAAAAAGCCTGTGATTGGGCCTCGCTCAATCTGCTTTGCCTATAGTGAGTCGCTATTGGTCCAAACAATCTTTCCGTCCTCTTCTAACATGTTTCCCCCTCTACCCTCGCAGGCCAAAGTGAACAACGCCAGCCTGATTGGTGTAGGCTACACCCAGAGTCTCAGGCCAGGTACGCTTCTTTCTGTGTTTGTTTGAAACGCATTGCGTCTATTCATAGATCTCTACACCCAAATACACATTGTTTTCACATTTCCGGGAACAGTCAGATTGGGCTGTTTTTGAATGGAAGACCGGGTTGATTCTAGCTGGTAGAACTCATTCCGTCGTGTTTCCGCAGGTGTGAAGGTCACCCTCTCGGCCCTGATCGACGGGAAGAACTTCAACGCGGGCGGACACAAGGTCGGCATGGGATTTGAGCTGGAGGCCTAAAACCAGCCGTCCGGTCAGGATCGGCCATCAAAGCCCTGTCTCTACACTCCATCCGTCCACAGACTCCCAGTCTCACTAGTACCCTCCCCCCCCACCCACGCCCATCTCCTGGCTTCTCTCTGGCCCCTCTCTTACACTCCAGTCACCCCTCCAATATACAAATCTTGAAAGAGGCAGTTTGATGGTTATAGTCCAGTCACAGCATCATGTTGAAAAACAGAGGGGCTTGACAGTGGAAGTCGTGTGTGTGTTTGTATGTTTGTGTGTGTGTGTTGACATTGTATAGTACGATTGTGATGCGATGCGCTTTTTTTACGAAGCGGCCACATTTATCTCGCTAGGTCACGGCTTGCGTAGTGATCTGTGTAAACGTGTAGCGTGTGTAGCCCTCCTGTAGTCCGTCCTGAAACAAGCATGTCTGAATGAAAAACGTAGAGAGTTTGCTTGATCGCTTGGTTAAAAATGGTGCTGTCTTTGCTTTTGGTTTTAGTTTGAAAAAATCCTAAACCTTCGTTTGGGTGTGGTCATTTGCTGACTTGGCCATCAACCGATCAATATAAATATACATTTTTATTTTTGAACAGTTTTGCCGGTTTTATTTATGTTATTCAATTGCTGGTGGTCACACTCACAAGGTCAAAGCTATGAGAATTTGAGCGCTCACCTTAACTAACGGATGGCTTTTTCTGCTGCAATAAGTGCAGTGGAGTGTTCCATTTGTGAGGTCACAAACGATATGCTGTTTGTTTTTGACCTCATAAATTGAACGTTTCCGAGCTCACGGGAAAAACGAAATGGAATCAAAACAATGTCAATGTTCTTTCTTATCTGAGTGACAGATGAAACCAAGAAGGTAGGATCTTCGGGTAGGTTATGTAGTTAGTTGGCATTCCTACAATGTTGGTTTCATCTGGTTGGCATTTTGGTTGGCATGTCAAGTCACAAAAGAAATGTCACCGAAAGGAAATTTATCATCAGGGAAAGTAGGCTTTTTATTTTGTTTCAATGTTTCTCGAGGACTAAACTCATCATTGCTCTATTGGAATGTTTCCGACATTTCAGACCAAACAATACATTTCAGACCAAACAATGCGATACCATTCTTTAAATCCCACACTGTGATTAAAATGGTGAAACAAGCTTGTCTGTTCCACATGACTATCCTTTCTTCTGCTAGGGGAGAACCACAAGTCCTACATCATATTGTGTTGTCATAATGCTGGTTTTGTCGTTTCTTTGTGGTTTGGAAACAGTACGTCATTTTCCAATGTTAAGGGAATTCTAATAATAATAAAAGAAAAACAATGTCTCAAAATATCTGGTATTGTTGTCTGTGCCTCTGCCTGTGGCTGATTGCGCAAATTATAATGATTTTCAAAATGTATAGACCTAAAAGCAAACAGATAAAGGACACATCCAATCAAGTGGTGGGCTAAGAAGGCAGAAAATTATTTAAATATTCTTCAACATTCAGACACATTCATTCTGCTCATGCTCACGGCCTGTTCATCAGTTGGTCAGGTGGAGCTGCCTACGCCATTGATCTACTGCGACCTTATCCCACACCGCAAATGCATTCTTACTACATGAACTCTGTTAATACTCACTCAAGTATTTGCGTCCGCAGTCTGTTAGTAGTTGCAGTGAAAAGAAAATGGCCCGGGGATCGATCCGTTCCTTTGGTTTCCTGGTTGGTAGGCTGTGGCGCGTCCAGAAACATTTCATTACGGCCCAGAATAACACAGGGAGACGCACTAGAGACCATTAGGTTCAATACAAATTGTGTAGTTGGCACACATTTACTGTTGGATTTTGATTGACCACTTTGAATCAAAGTTCAAAGAGATTTAGTTAGGGTGGCACTGCGGGTGGCCAACCCAATTTGTGGGTTATGGGGTGGTGGGGGGGGGGGGGGGACCTGGGCAGGCCCCTGCTGGGAGGTCACAGGAGGTTGACCTTGGCCACCACCTGCTTGCATCCTGTCCGGGCGTACTGGTACTCCCCCACGGTGGGGAAATACTCCATCTCCCCCGCCAGCCGCTCTATGTTCTCGTGGTCCGGGTAGAACCCCTCGCTGGTCATCTCATCCAGGAAGCAGTCCATCACGTGACTCTTCTCCAGGAGGCTCATGGGTAAGATGTCCGCCAGCGCCCACAGCGGGTGCAGCTTCTCCAGTTTGTCACGCAGCACCGGGCCCAGCTCCTTCGGCAGGCTGCTCTGGCACCCGCACGCCCCCGCCATCATCCCCCCCCCCGCGCTGGACGCGTTGTGCAGCAGGTGGTGGGTGATGTGGTCGTCGCCCAGGTTGCTCAGGAACAGGTAGATGGCGTTGAGGTACTCGTTGGACCGCTTGGACACCACCAGGTCGCGCAGCGCGTCCAGTATCTCGCCGTGCATGTGCTCCGCCTCGTCGAACACGAATAGGGGAATCTTCTCCTGCTCCTCGGCGCGCTCCACCATCTCCGAGACGATGATGGAGAGGGCGCGGGCGCAGTGCCAGGCGTCCGCCTCCAGGGGGCAGTGGTGCAGGACGTAGTACTGCAGGACCAGGGGCTCCCCGATGACCGTGCGGAAGTGGCCCACCAGCAGGCGCCCCAGGTGGCTCTTGCCCACGCCACTTGGGCCGTGGATGGAGAGCACCAGGGGCTTGCTGTGGACGTAGGTGGACAGGTAGTCCTGGAGCAGGCCCAGCAGCCCCTCCACCGCCGCACGCTGGCCAAACACCTCCCTCCTTAGGGTCTTCTCCAGGCCGTCCAGGTCGTAGCGGAGCACGTGGTCGTCCAGGTTCTCTATGGCGTTGTACACCTGTGTACACACGACAGTGGGAGGGGCCCACATCAGGGTTGACCATGTTCATTCTTTGGCAGTATTTCTTTTGTTCAAGCACCTTGGCTTATAATTTCATGGTTTTACTCACTTACTTACTACTTTTGTATTTTAGCGATTCTCCTAGAATGTTTTCAAACTGGTTTGTGACTACGTAAAGCATTAATGGCATGGCCTTGCCTTGTTAGCTGCCTCATATTTGTGAGTAAGGGTGTGAGTATTTAAGTAATATCACACAAGAGAGAGAGAGAGTGATTATACTGAATAGCAGCATGGCTTTGATTCAGTCCTAGGTATGAGGCTGCAGGCAAGATGCTGAAGACAATCACAACCATTTATACGAGCCATATTAAATCATTTATATGGCTCTGCTAACACTAACAGGGAGTGCACTGCACACTAGCTTGCTAATTTGTGTAGGTCTGCACGTTACCGCAGGCCAGCTACCTTGTATCATGTACATTATCTGTATGTTTCCATTTATTAATCGCTAATGTAGGCTAATTAACTGTTATTAGAAACTCCAGTAAAGCAGTACATGTATAGTTAAAAGTCCCAGTGCTGGAATGCCTCTTGTCCAATCAAATGACTTGGACGGAACTAACTGTTGTATCAACATCTAACTGGATGCATTGAGGTATCTAACAACCAAGTTATCTTTCAATTACATAGTTTCCCCTATCCAATGTTATCTTGTTTTATCTACGTTCTTATAGGATCTTCACACATCACACATCCTTTATGTTTGTCGCCAACCTCTCAACCGATGCCACATCCATTCTGAAACAAGGCCGTGTTCGGCAGTATTCAGGTCGATCGCTATCTCTATTTTGAAGGTTTGATGCGCGTCGCGCTGCCAGAACGTTTTGACAAAGCTGTTCCTTTGTTCTCGTCCCCTCGTCCCCTCCCTCCCTCCCTCCCTCCCGTCCTACCTGCAGGAAGACGATGGCACACAGCAGGTAGAGGCAGTACTTGGCGCGGCTCCGCTCCTGTTTGGGCGGGGCCCTACACCCCCCTCCCGTGGGGAACATCACCCGCCTCCTCCTCCTCCTCTTCTTGCGTTCGGGCGCGAGGGACGGCATGGACTGGGGCAGCCCGTCGAAGGTGAAGATCTTGGGGCTGGTCCGCGACGGCGCCCCGACCCCGGCCATGAGTTTGGCGCCACCGAACACCTGCGACATCTCCAGCCGTCGCTTCTTCATGGCCAGGTACTTCTGTCGGATGCGCACCACCGCGCGCAGGGATGAGGAGAATTGGGACATGCTGGGCGGGACGCTCGACCCTTCATCCTCCTCCTCCTCCTCATCGTCTCTGACCTCCTCTCCCTCCGTCTGGTCTTCGGCTGGAGACTCAGAGTATCGGTCGCTGCTGTCGTAAATGCTCATCTGCAGGGAGAGAGAGGGAGAGAGAGGCGGGGGGGGGGTGCAATGAGCAATGCAATAAATCACACACTTTTGGAATGATTATGGGAAATAAGGAAGTCCATATTAGGTATTGTGTCATATATTATAATATCACCCACTTACAAAGGTTTTAAAGAGGTGGTACAGATGGCGATGGAAACAGATGGAATGAATCACCCTGCCATTGCGAATATGAAATATGCTGTGTTGCCTGGATGAGTAAAGTGATGGCATTTATCCTTGGAAACAATGTAAAAAGATACTTAGTTCATGGTTTTGGTTTAGATTGGATCACCAACAAATAGGTTACCGATTAATGACTTTTATGTTGACAGTTTCGAGTGGTATGTTGTACAGTCTGTCATGTATAAAGAGCACTGACTTCCCCTTTCCACTTCCTATTGATAAACCATGCTGAAAGCCATCTCCGCTTGAGCCATCTTAACCACAAGGGCCAACCAAGAAACACACAGGACACACAGCCAACACAAATACAGGCCCACAGGTTGGCCAACATCCAGCATATTGCTCAGTGGTCCCTCTGTGGGTCTTCATTGAAACTCTTTGTTGCAAATGAACATGCACATTACACACACACCGGTGACAAAACTACCAGACCGGTGGTTAGTTTCCTGTAAAATAAGTAAAGTGGAAACTTTCTCATGCAGTTCAGGAACAATGTGTAAGCTCCCAGGAGTGTCATTCCTCTGTAAGGGTTAGTGAACAAAACAAGACAAATCTATTTGGTCTTAAGGGTTCCAGGAAATCGTAAAAGTTCCAGCTCTAGCATGATTTATTACTGATTATTTTAGTATTTGACATTTATTTGACCTCTTTACCGCCAATCATTTGTTATGAAGCAATTCTGTTACTGAGTGTTGGTTTGTAATTGTGGCAGTGTAATGCACAAGCAATTCAAACCTGGTAATAATTTACAGACACCTCTTCCCTACACCGATGGTTGGGCGCAAACATACCTTCTAGATGTGTGTGTGTGTGTGTGTGTGTGTGTGTGTGTGTGTGTGTGTGTGTGTGTGTGTGTGTGTGTGTGTGTGT